>JAFEMH010007402.1:0-72500 GCA_022495995.1 Adenophora triphylla var. japonica
ATGTAACGCCAAATCTTCTCCCTCATTCTCGCTAACATCAGTAGGACTACTGCAATCATCATATCCATCGTCACGATCTTCATTTAGAAGCAACCCAATATTTTCTTCATAATCTGAATCATTATCATCATCATTATACAATTTCTCACCCTCACCCCCTCCCTCTTCCTCTCTCTCTTCCTCTTCCTCTTCCTCTTCCTCTTCCTCTCCCTCTTCCTCTTCCACATATGTTTGTGTACTTGTTCCAAGCATCCCTCCGACTATAGCAAACTTAAAGAACCCATCCGGGAAGGTATCCATGTCATTAACATACTCATTTTGTAATGGCTCCTCATGAGTTTCAAACTCCTCAACATTCACATTATCAACTAAATTTATCTTAACATACAATTGTAAGCTACTCAACCCACCAAACTGAGCAGAAACATCAAACATGACTTCCATACCCATATCATTGTCGATTACAAATGGAATGTAGTTTGCAATCTCGGGAGCGACAAGATGAGGATATCTACGTGTAACTTGCAACTGAACAATAGCTCGATCTACCCCAATTTTCTTAGCTAACTTTTTAATCAACTTCTTGTAACTCCACCGAGTTTTAGCCCTAAGTGCACATTTTGGTCCCCTTTCAAAATGTTCACCTTCAAACGGGTGTTCATCATTTCCTCCCCAATAACACATGAAAATAAGTGGAACTCCAGCCATATTTATTCCTAAAAATTGAAAAAAAATTTATAAAAAATCTAATTTAACAATATCACTACATTCACAAAAAAATTCAAATAAATACTAAATTTAAATTTCAAACAAAAAATAAGAGGATTAAATGTACCTTCTTAATCACCTCTCTTCTCTTCTTCTTGAACTTCTTAATCAACTTCTTGAATTTTCAAATTTTTTTTGGAAAAAATTCACCTACTCTCCTCTTCTTCTTCCTTCTTTTCTCCTTCTTCTTCACTGAGTTTTTATTATGCGTGAGTTGTTTACAGATTTGCTGGGAAGATGGGTTTTGTAAAGCAAATCCGGAATTAGCATTTCCGGATTTGAATTTTTCAAAAAAAAAAACATTACTTAATTCAATTCAGTTAAATTTAATTTAGTATTAAAAAAAAATTTTAATCTGGAATTATCAATTCCGGATTACACTAAGAGCGATCGCCCCCATACACCGCGCGATCGCTCGCTATTTTTTCCAGAAAATATTATTTTGCTCATTTAATCAACTTTGAAAAAATAAATAAAAAGGAATCCGGAATTGGTAACGCCGGAGTACAATATGAGCGATCGCTCCATTCACAAGCGCGATCGCCCCTTATTTACGGAAATTTAATTTTGGGAAATTCAGTTTAAAAAAAAAAAAATCAATTCCGGAATTGGTAATTCCGGAATGCATTAATCTGGAATTACCAATTCCAGATTCAAATGAAAAGTGCTAGTTTGGTACTTAAATTTTTGAAAATGTTATTTTGGTATATAAATTTTTAAAAAGCTATATTTTAAAAAAAAATCATTAATAAGCATGCATTAAATTGTATATAATTATATATATATAAAAAAAATCTGTCGCTAAATTGTATAAATTATATATTTAAAAAATCCGTCGCCAAATGTAAAAGAAAAAAATATTTTTTTAATTTTTAATTTACATAGCGACAGAAAACATCCCTCGTTAATTTTTTTTTAATATTCGTCGTTAATCCGTCGCCAAATGTAAAAGATTTTTTTAATTTTTTTTTAATTTTAATAGCGACAGAACATATCCCTCGTTAAATCGTTTTTGATATCCGTCGTTAATCCGTCGCAAAATGTAAAAGAAAAAATATTTTCTTAATTTTTAATTTAAATAGTGACAGAACACATCCCTCGTTAAATCTTTTTTGATATCCGTCGTTAATCTATCGGTAGGTTGTCGGAAAAAATACCCGCACTTTTTTTGGCGCCATTATTACGTCGGATTAGCAACGGAATATATTCCGTCGCTATATTCGTCGTTAAAACGGTTGGTATTATGGTCGTAGACAGGTTATTGTGTTTTGTCGAAGATTCGTCGCTATTCTGTCGCTAATGCCGACGAATTATTTTTTGTCGTTAATATCCGTCGCTATTTGACAGTTTTCTTGTAGTGTTCCCTTTTCTTCTAAAAAATGAAGTGCCAATTAGTATGTAATTAAGTGTTGGTTAATGTGTAAGAAAAATGTCAATGAGTATATAATAAAATGTTATACTGAGTGTCAATCATGTGTTAAGTGTAGGGGTGTAAATGGTTCGGTTTGGGACAATTTACAGATCGAATCACTAGTCATTGGTTTGAAAAAATCTCAAACCGAACCGAATTATGAAAAAATTCAAATCGAACCGAACCAAACCGCCATGGTTTGGTTCGAACCGCGGTTTGATTTTACGGTTCGAACCACGGTTTAAACCGCGGTTAAAACCATTAAATGAATATTGCTTAAACCATTAATTAGAACATGGTTTCAAACTACACAATGCATTGTCATGTTTGTTTGAATTTTTCAAACATAACATAAATAAGAGATTAAGTATTTACACACAACTTGAAATTGTGCTTCAATGTTTATAATAACAACCATTTGAGTACTTGTAATGGTATGTGCTAAAGAGTAAATGAACATTATTACAAGAAAATTAACCAATTGTAATGGTATGTGCTAAAGAGTAAATGAACATCATAACAAGAAAATTAACCAAAAGAAAAAAGGGTTATGAGCTAAAATCCATTAATAGAATTAGGAGTTTTCAAATCTAAATGTAAGGTGAAAATGAAAGATATACATATCTACGATTAATATTGAACGGTTTGGTGGTTTGGTTTATTGGTTCGGTTTGGTGGTTCGGTCTCGTGGTCTCGAACCGTGGTTTGGGGGTCCAAACCGCAGACCAAACTGAACCACACGGTTTGACATTTTTTGAAACCGAACCAAACCACTATTGCTTGAAAATCGAACTAAACCGCATGATTTGGTTTGGTTCGGTTCCGAACCGCGGTTTGAATCGAACCACTTACACCCCTAGTTAAGTGATAGTGCATGTGTTTTTTTAGTGCTAGTGCATGTGTTTATTAGTGCCAATGTATATTTTTTTAACTTTGTTTGTTTTTAATATAGTGTAACCGCTAACACTAGTACTTTTTAACACTATCATTGACACCGTTTTATATTAGCACCGACACCTTCAAATCCAAACATATATATCATTCAGAATAACATTCAGAATAACAAAATAGCAATTACCCTTAAACCATTGAAGTTGTCCAGTATTTATAGGCCTTGATATGTGTTATAATTGGAGTAGGATTGTATGAAATTCCTAGAATCATGGATCAAATTTGTATGAGATATCGTGTCCCTAAATAATTCCTGATTTGTAGGGGGTCTGTTATGGAAAGAGTTGTATATACGCCTTGACTCTGTAGGTCTACATACTCTTTGTAGGTCGAGGTCGCCAGCATGGGTCTAGGTCGACCTGACTGATTGACACTGCCGGATAATACTTGAATAAGATATGGATCGTATGTCGGACAAAGCTAGATCGAGACCATAGTGGTCGGACAATAAACTAGGTCGACTGATCTTGGCTGATGGGTCTTAGGCCTTGTAATAATTGGGCCGACCCACTAAGAATGTGGTGGCAATATTGTACGTAAGATTGAGCTTGCTTGCTGGGCCTAGCCCGTCACATTTATTCCGTTCATATTTTATAATGTAAGATGAACTTATTAGAAACACTAATACCGAGACTTTTTACCACTAATATTAACACTCTTTTAACACTCAAACTGAAACTCCTTAATCCTAGCACTATTCCACTTATATAAAATTTCCATTTTCACTCATACTCTTTATCACTCATACTCTGAAAGTTTCGTGTAGCTAGGAAACTTGGATCACGCAATAGGCAAAGGATGTGAGTACAGATGTGTCTCACAACTGTCCACACATCCACAGATAATGCAGCGGAATAAAGTAAATAAAAGTAAATTAAATGCAATAACTCAAGAGTTATATACGCCATCGATCCGTGTGATCAGCAAACTAGGCTTACGCCCAAAAACCTTTCACTATAAAAACTTATGTTTCTTACAAAAACAAATAAGTGAAAAACTAAAATATGAAAATACTAAACAAGTTCTAATCACCTTCTATGATATGAACAACTCCCCTTTCCCAAGTAGGACTTATTCAATCAGAAGTAAAACAAGAGAACTTTATGAAAACCTAGATGTGAGTTACGGATGTAAGCTCACAACCTAAACATAACTCAATCGAATGCTATGAAGTAAGTATATTTTTCTCTCTAAAACCGTAGCTTCTCATTGTGCTGAATGCCTTGTATTTATAATGCACCATTGAGAAGATCTTCATGCAATCGACCTCTTCCTTTGTGAGATTCCTTTTCCTATATGAAAACATATAACACACTCACAAGGAAATCAAATATTAGTAGGTTAGTCCTAATATAAAACTATGTACATAAATAAAAGATATTTACATAATTACAATCTCTTAATAAAAATAGGATACTTATAAATCTCCATGAAAGTCTCAAAATCTTCTTACCATAATAGAAGACAAATTAAATAAGGAAACATAAATATGTTCCCAAAAACTTCACGTTTTCAATCTCCCCCTATTTTGGACTTTCTGGTCAAAACCAAAGATTTATAACAAACATAATATTATGACCACAGAATATAGAAAGAGCATGACTCCCCCTGAATGGATGTGGGTGTCCGTATGTGTATACACATCCACACATAAAAACCGCAAAACATAATTAGAATGTAATACTAGCAGCTCATTAAGCAAAAGCAAAACCATTCACCATGTCCTACTTAAAGCTATTACAAACCATTGTTTTAAAAACTAACAAACTAAAACAAATAAAATTAAAATTGTCTTTAAAACCATCACTTCAAAAAAAAAAACTTTTCTCCCTAAGTTAAAGTTCCCACTCTCCAACTAGTAGCGCATTACACTAGAAGTTCCAAACTTTATCTCCTCCAAAAGCAGCAGAAGAAGATCGCATCTCCCCTTTTTTGAATGTAAAGTGAAGCATGCCATTTGAGAAGATTAGCCTTAAGTGCTTTAAGGTTGTTGGCATGGGCAATGAGGCTTGAGCTTGAGCTTCAAGACCGGCAATCTCAAAGATCTAAATCCTTCATCCGAACATCAAATGGAGCTACAATGGGTTCGGGATGTATCCACATCCGGCATAGTAATTTCAGAGAGGTACCCACAGGGAGATCAACATGCCTTTGCTTAGTGGTCTAACAGGGTTTTGGATTCTTTAAATAAGGCAAAATTATCAACTCTTTCTTCTCCTTTTTCAGCCTTTACCCCATTGGCAATGAGAATTTGGGATATCAAAGAAGGGTAAGGTAATGACCATTTATTGGATGGAGACTCACCATAATCACAAATTTTTCTAAAGATAAATTCCCCAAAATTAATGTGCCTCTTAAGTCCCAATCTATACGTAAGATCGCCTTGCACCCTAGTGACAGAGGTTTTGTTATTTGAGGGGCAAAGATTGGCAACTAAGATAGTGTGGAGAAAACAAGAAAGGGAGGATAAAGAGCCACTCCCTAAATCTTTAGGCTTTATCGCCAAGAAGTTACCTTGCCATGGGTAATTGCAGACACAAGATCATCATCCTCAATAGAAACCACATCATCCAAATGATCATACAACCCAAGAAAATCATTGATGATAGAAGGGGTAAAAGGAACAAATACTCCTCTAACATAAACACCAGGAGAATGAGGATAAGTTTTATCGAATCCCTTAGGCAGATTTGCATAGAACTCATAAACCAATTTGGGGTAGAAGTGGAAGGGGATGGTCCACAAATAAGAATAATCCTCTTTTCCTCAAAAACTTGTCCATACCAAGTTTAGTAAAAGTCTCTCTATCCCTTTTCATCTCAACAACAAAGGCTTTAGAGGAAATTAAAGTAAACCTATCAGCAGCCTTTTTGTATACAAACTTTTTGGAAAAAGGTTTGGGGGTAGAGACTAGAGAAACAGAAGATGACATACCCTCGTTCAACTTTCTTTCGAGTAGATGTGCGTCTAGATGTGGGCACATCCTTAGACACATCCTTCACAGGAATGGAACAATAATGGGTTCAACTTCAAAGTGTCATCGCATCGCTGGAATCAATTTCTTGGTCTTCTTTTCCCGATCAAGTTCTTCTCTTCCTAGCCCGTAGTTCTCATCTCGAGGCGCATCATCATCATCCGAACTTGAGCCGCCATCATCAAAAGGCTCTAAGTCGCTTGCAAACATCTTTTCTTACCCTTTAAATCCATTAAAACTTTAGCTAGGCTCTTCATCACTAAAGGATATAAGGTCCTCAACAGACTAGACACCAAGGGCACAGAGGGCTCAACAACAGAGTGCATAAACATATCTTCAGAAGGTGAAACAATAGGGGATATAATAGGATCAGAAGAAATTATGGGAGGAATAGGAGCAATTGACTCAACAGACTCTGCATGGGGAACCGTCTCAACATGGATCAAAGGTTCAACATGGGGAGGAACATCAGGAATAACTGATTCAACAAGAGGAACAACCACGTAAGGAGTAACAAAGCAGGATCAAGTAACAGAGGAAGGGGGAATAGACGATTTAGCCCTAGTCCTGACAAGGGGAATTATTACCTCATCTTCTTCTTCTTCTTCAAGAACAATAGCTGTTGAAGATTTCTCGCCAGGTTTCGATCGGTTCTTGGCTTTGTCAGACTCTGACAGCTTGCGAACCCTACCAGATCGACGAAGAGCACGCTGGGGGACCGGAGTTGTAGCAGACTTTGGGGGTTTTACTTGGGTCAACTTCCTCTTCTTAGTTGAAGAAGGTTCCTCAGCGATGGCGACATCCGATGGTGGGATCACCGGAGAGGATGGAGCTTTAGGGTTTTCAGCAACCGGTTCCAATGTGGGGGATTTTGGAGAAGAAGCTTCCATTGTTGGATCAGACGAGGGTGATGGAGAAGAAAATTCCGCAAGAAATTTGGAAAACACAGGGTTTAGGACAATAGAACCCTCGCCTTTAGCTATTGAGATAGGAGCAACGTCAAGAATGTCGTTCTCTTGAATGTTCGAATGCTCAGCCATTTAACAGAGGAATTGGAGTTGGTTGAACAAAGGCAATGTGGAAATTAATGCAAAGGTGTGAGAGATTGTGTGCAAAGAGGAGGAAGAACAAAGGGTTTTGTGAAGGTTTATGGGGGATGGGACGGATGTGAGGTATATTAAATACTCACAGCTCCCCCTTTCCTACTAAAATTAGGAATCCTTTTTCAAAGAGGTTTAACATACCTCAAAATCCTTAAGAGTCCTCCAACGGCTAGAAAACCTTTGAGGTTACAACACACAAGCACCTTCCAAGAAAATAAGGGATTAAAATAAATCAAGATTTTGTAAGATTTTTATGAAAACAAAAAATACTTCGGCATATCTTTAAACAAAACAGAATCCCAAAAGAATTTTTCAACCTTTTCAAACAAGGATTGATACACACCTTTTCTTTTCATGAAAGATATTGGAGATCAAAAACCTATATAATCAAAGAGTGAATTAAGAGAGAAAATTAATTAACTAACCTATTTACAAAGCTCCTATATGTCCTAAAATGCAATAGGCCTAGCAGGATGCAAACACACAAGTGAAGGAAATATTCTCACTTATGGATGTGGCATAGGATGTGAGTCACAAATGGGGACACATTTAGATCACAAAAAGTCAATGAGCAATAATCCAATCTCGCAGCCTCTAGGATGCATCCACCAATTTTTTGTTGTGGATTTTTTGCAATGTGAGTAGCTTTCACTTTACTTGATCCCAAAGATAGCCCTTTTTCCCAATGATCTTATCAAGTTTGACTTCAAGATTTCTTATGAAAATCACTTGATCACAATGGTAATGGCTTCATACTAAGGGTGAAGCAAATGCTTTCTCACACATATTTATATTTTTTTTCTTTTAGCACCCACTCGTGAGATACCTAGGAAGGTTATACCAAGTAATCAAAAGATTACATGGACAGAAATACTCACAATTAAGTGATCAAAAATAATGTCAAAGATGAAGACTCACAAGTGACCACACCGAGAAATTTCGTGCTAATGCATGATATTTTTGGATTTTTCTTTTTATGATTTTTTTTTTTTTTTTTCAGCTTAAACTAAACTACAGATGTGTTAGAGGACGTGAGACACATCCGGTCTCACAACCTTAGATATCACACAAGCCAAGAGACTTCCTCAAGGAGGAAAATCTCTCCAAATCTAATGCCTTTGTAAATATATCACCAATTGATTTTCAAAGTCCCAACAAATTCCGCATTAATACGCTTTTTGCTCTACAAGATCTCTAATGAAATGATGTCTAATATCAATGTGCTTTGTTCTAGAATGTTGAACAGATTTTTAGATATGTCCAAGGCACTTTTGTTATCACAAAAAGCAGTCAAAACTTTGCTATTTAATCCATAATCTTTTAGCATTTGATTCATCCAAAGTAATTGTGTGCAAAGAACTCCCAAGGGCAACATATTCAAATTTCAACAAAGGGACAAGGACACACAATTTTGCTTCCTACTATACCAAGACACAAGGTTATTACCTAGGTAGAAACATCCACCAAAGGGTACTTTTTCTATCATCACTATTTCCACCCCAATCGTAATCAAGTGTACCCAACCAAATTTGTGTTTGTTTCTTTAGAGTAATGCACCTAGGTTCACAAATTCCACTCACATACCTAATGATCCTTTTCAATGCTTTAAGATGGGACACTTTAGGGTTGGCTTGGTATCTAGCACGTAGACATACACCGAACATAATGTCGTCTACTTGCAAAGGAGGTAAAGCAAACTTCCTATCATGCTTCTATAAAGGGTTTGATCAACACTCTCACCATCAGAATCATGACTTAGTTTTTGGGAAGATCCCATTGGGGTTCTTTGATGTGAAGAGTGTTCAAGCTCAAACTTTTTCACAAGATTCTTGGCATACTTAGACTGTGAAATGAACATACCATCTTTGAATTGCTTAATCTGTAAGCCTAAGAAAAAGTTCAACTCACCTACCATACTCATCTCAAATGTGGAAGTCATGCTATCCACAAATTCAGCTAGCATTGGATCAGAATTTGATCCAAACACAATGTCATCTACATAGATTTGTGCCACAAGAATCTCTTTCTTGTTTCTCCTCACAAACAAGGTTTTGTCAACCTCACCTCTCTTGAATCCTAGTTGAAGCAAATGGTCAGTCAACCTACCATACCAAGCTCTAGGGGCTTGCTTTAGCCCATACAGAGCTTTCTTCAGCTTATACACATGATTAGGATATTTGGAGTCCACAAAGCCTTTAGGTTGTTCAACATAGGCTTCCTCATTTAATATCCCATTTAAAAAGGCACTCTTGACATCCATTTGATGAAGAGTAATCTTGAGATAACAAGCAATGGCTAACAAAAGCCTAATGGACTCAATTCTTGCAACAGGAGCAAATGTCTCCTCAAAGTCAATTCTCTCAATTTGAGTGTAACCTTGAGCAACTAACCTAGCTTTATTTCTAGTTATCACACCTTGCTCATCAGTTTTGTTTTTGAAAATCCATTTAGTTCCTATGACATTACCATGTGAGGGTCTAGGAACAAGAGTCCATACCTCATTCTTTTCAAATTGAATTAATTCATCTTGCATAGCCATAATCCAACAAAGATCTTTCAATGCTTCAAGAATATTCTTAGGTTCAATTTTAGAAACAAAACAATGAAGCTTACCCGGGAGTATGCTGAGGAGCAACTCCATAAACCAGCCATCTTTCTATAATCAACTTTGTCCTTTTGTCTAGTTCTCACTTGAGCATGCACATCTCCCACAACTTGTGAAGTGGGGTGATTTTTCTGGATTTTAGAAGGGATATCCTTTGACCTATCCACACACCCATTCACATTACCTTCGGAGCATCATCCCGATCGAATCGAGGAACCGTCCTCGCCACAGGAGTTTGAGTGGATGTGGGTGCAGATGTGGGTTCAGATGTGGAGTGCGTATGTGTCCACATCCTTGGTTACATCCTTGTCGTTCATCATTTTTAACAAAGACTGAAGTTTCTTTTGCTTTTTCAAAGACTGCTTTCTTCATCCTTCCACCCAAAGAAGCAACCCGAAACATCATCCTCAAGCAGCCTTGAGGTTAAGATCAAGTGAGTCATCAAATTTAACATTAGCAGATTCCATAATGGTCTTAGTTTTGAGATTGAAAACTCGTAAGCTCTACTGTTTGTGGAATAGCCCATGAAAATTGCTTTGTCACTTTTTGAATCAAACTTGGACAGTATTCTCTATCATTGAGAATATAACAAACACAACCAAACACATGAAAATATTTTACAGCTTGGTTTCTTTCCAAGGAGAATTTGATATGGGGTGACAAGTTGCTACTAATCCTTAGAAACACCCTATTGCCAATGTGACAAGCAAGTGTTTAAAGCTTCGCCCAAAACTTTTTGGACAAGTTCTTTGAACTTAGCATGACCCTTGCCATTTCTTGCAAGGTTCTATTCTTTCTTTCAAAGAATTCCATTTTGTCGCTGGGGTGATTGGTGCGTAAAACTCATGAGTGATTCCTTTAGAATTGCAAAAATTGGTGAACATTTGATTCTCATATTCAAAGGCCACGGTCGACCTAATCCTCACAGCCTTAAGACCATAAAGATTTCTAACTCTTTGTACCAATTCTTGAATTCTCCAATTGTTTCGACTTTTCTCTTAAGAACATTACCCAAGTGTACCTAGAATAATCATCAACACACACAAAGGCATACTTTTTCCTACCAAAGCTTTCTACTTCAATAGGTCCCATTAAATCGTGTGAATCATCTCCAAACATCTAGTTGTGGAGCATTGTTGGACCTTTTATGTGATGCTTTTGTTTGTTTTCCCTTTTGACATGAACCACGTACATCGTGGTTCTTGAAGTTCAGTTTAGGGAGGTCTTTAATGGCTTCAAACCTTTGAAGTTCTTCCGTAGTTCTACGCCTAGCATGCCCTAATTTTTGGTGCCACAGATTGACATCATTAGCTTTGAGCTTAGGCAAGAAAGATTGTCACCAAATTGGTAACAATTATCGCCAGATCTAGGACCGCAAACACACATTTATTATCCTTATCAAACACTTCACACAAGTGCTTATCAAACTTCACAAATAGGTCATCATCACACAGCTTGACTCGATGCTTATTAGGTTGGCTTTCAAGCCTTCCACATGGTACACATTATGCAATTTTGGGAGACCCTTGACATCTAGGGTTCCTTTCCCAACAATCTTTCCTTGAGCACCTCCACCAAAATTTACTTTCCCTCCATTTATCACTTCATAATCAAGAAGGACCGCTTGGTTTCAATATGTGCCTAGAGCACCCACTATCAAAATACCAAGAGCCAGAGACAGTACTCTTGAGGGAAGAGTAGACAACATTGCAGATGGTAATTGGTTTGGCTACCCACTGTTTAACAGCTTTTCTTTTGAGTTGCAGAGGTCTCAGATTGACCGGATGTGTGTTAGGATGTGCATACATCTTCTCACACATCCGAGGCCGTTTAAAACTACCAGATTTTTTATCGCCTTGAGTTTGTAAATGTAAGGGCCTAATGTGACCAGAGCTAGGCAAGAATGGCAAATGTAATGCCTCTTCCTTGGTCTCTTCTCACTCGTAATGACTTTTTCTTTAAAAGCTTGTTTTTTCACACTTTTAGAGGTAGAACCCTCATATCCCTCCTTTACAAAATTATTTTCAAAACCTATACCAATTTTTGTCACGTTGACCCATAGAAAAAGCTTCTTCCATTTTCATTTTACTTTTGTTTAACTTAGTGAAAGTATTATCGCTTTTTCACATTCATTCTTGAATTTTTCAAGGTCAACTTCTCTTTTGGTCACAAGGACTTCAAGTCTTGCAATGGTAACCTTTTGAGCATCATTTTCTTTTGAAAGTACAGCTTTTCATCTTCACAAGCAAACCCAATTTATCGTAGAGAGATTTGTTTACCTTAACAAGTACCTCAATTTTGTCCAATCTTTTCATCCAATCAGATGCAGCTCCTTGTATGTGGCAAAGAGTTCCTCATAGGGAATGTCTCTTTCTTCATCTTCAACATCTCGAATCTCCTTTTATAGAGAAACAGTCACTCCAGTCAGATAGACACCGTATGTGTACACAATCGAGCCCACATCCAAGGGTTTTTCAGAATATATTCTTCTATATCTCGCAGTAAAAGCATTAAACACGTAATGGCAATTTAAGACAGACATGTTAGCCACTTCTTCTTCCTCATCCTCACCGTCACTAAGGGTAGCGCTTAAGCTCATCCCCTTCTTTTTAAGTGTGTTAGCACACTCATTGGCATAATGACCAAAGCCACGACATGCCCTACATTGGACGATTCGTATGATTTATTTTCAAAACTTGGTTTCTTGAATCCAAAGGTCGCTAGGTTTGGGCTTTTCAAAGAAGATCGAAGTAGGTCTATTGGGGAATTTGCTTATTCTTCTATTTTTCAAGATAGAACCGAATTTCTTTGAAATAAAAGCTACATCCTCATCTTCAAGATTAGACTTGTCAATTTCAGAGGATAATTCCACAAGCTCCTTTGGTAGAGCGAAGACTTTTAAGGGCAAGACTGTGTGTTTTGTTCTTCTTCCGAGCCTCAAGGTTAAGCTCAAATACAGTCAAGATTCCTATGATAGTGTCAAGACCTACGGTGTTTGTGTCCTTTGTTTCTTCAATCACTACTTTAATGTTAAACCTCTCGTGCAAGGTCCTTAGAATTTTACTAACAAGTCTTGCATTGGAGATAGATTCTCCTAGACTTGTGCATTCATTTGAAATCTCATGAATCTTAGCAAAGATATGACACAATATCCTCGCTTCTTCCATTCGAAGTAACTCAAACCTATCCATTAAAATTCTAAGCCTGGTAGCCTTCACACTTGATGCTCCCTCACATTGAGTTTGCAAAATATCCCAAGCAGCTTTGGCTATACTCTCATTTGTTATAAGCTTGTACATATTCCCTTAAACATGGCCGGAAATAGCACCCATGCCTTTTGAATTGTAATTTGCAGCTTGTATTTCATCAAGAGTCCATTGTTCTTCAGGTTTTCTTTCAAAGAAGGACTCACCAACACCAGAAGATGGCTTTTTCTCCACAGTAGGAGGTTGCCATGCAACAAGAATGCACATCCAAGCTCTTTCATCAATACTTTTGATGTAATTTCGCATTTTAGACTTCCAAAGAGAATAATTTGTGCCATCCAAGACAGGAGGCCTATTTTGGTGATTTTGGCATTCCATAATGACTACACTTTCCGGATCAACACTCGCATATTTCGAGAGTTGGCTCGATACCAATTGAAAGTTTCGTGTAGCTAGGAAACTTGGATCACGCAATAGGCAAAGGATGTGAGTACAGATGTGTCTCACAACTGTCCACACATCCACAAATAATGCAGCGGAATAAAGTAAATAAAAGTAAATTAAATGCAATAACTCAAGAGTTATATATACGCTTACTGATCTGTGTGATCAGCAAACTAGGCTTACGCCCAAAAATCTTTCACTATAAAAACTTATGTTTCTTACAAAAACAAATAAGTGAAAAACTAAAATATGAAAATACTAAACAAGTTCTAATCACCTTCTATGATATGAACAACTCCCCTTTCCCAAGTAGGACTTATTCAATCAGAAGTAAAACAAGAGAACTTTATGAAAACCTAGATGTGAGTTACGGATGTAAGCTCACAACCTAAACATAACTCAATCGAATGCTATGAAGTAAGTATATTTTTCTCTCTAAAAACGTAGTTTTTCATTGTGCTGAATGCCTTGTATTTATAATGCACCATTGAGAAGATCTTCATGCAATCGACCTCTTCCTTTGTGAGATTCCTTTTCCTATATGAAAACATATAACACACTCACAAGGAAATCAAATATTAGTAGGTTAGTCCTAATATAAAACTATGTACATAAATAAAAGATATTTACATAATTACAATCTCTTAATAAAAATAGGATACTTATAAATCTCCATGAAAGTCTCAAAATCTTCTTACCATAATAGAAGACAAATTAAATAAGAAAACATAAATATGTTCCCAAAAACTTCACGTTTTCATACTCTTTATCACACTGATATGGTAAAAGTGTAAAGAGTATCTGGTGAATTTGAAATTTTCACCGCGAGTCCACTATTCCACTTATATAAAATTTCCATTTTCCTTAACTTAGCTATAAATATTTATATTTTCTCTTAATTTTTCTTTCATGCATTCATATTATGTATATCACAATCTTAACCAATTATATGTGGATTATCATAATCTAAATTGCATTTTTAATTAATGGCTTTTGCATATAGACATAGTTTTATATAGACACACGCTACTCTGAAAGAAAAAGGCTTGTACAAAAAAAATGGCAATTGTCCAAAAAAAGAAATAAAGTGTACGTATATACTTCCTTCGTCTCACCTTGCCTTAAACTGGACCCAACTTTTTGAACACGAGTTATTAAGAAAAATTAAAATAAAAGAGAGATATTGTGAGTATTAAAAAAATAAGAAAGAAAATAAGTGGAAAAAATAGTGAGTTGATTAGTGTAGTAAGTATAAAAGTAAAGTCAAAAATTGATTGAGTGGGAAGAACAGTATTATTTTTTTGCCATTTTGGAAAGTACAGTTTGAAATAGAACAGACAAAAATGTCAAAAATATTCAATGAAATGAGACGGACGAAGTAATTGATAGGATTGAATCATCTCTAGCTGCTTTGGACCGGTGCAGTTTAGTTTGATTGCATAACAATAATTGGATTTCGCATAATATAATTTTTTTTTTTTTTTATAATAAGAAATGTAACCCATTTTTAGACATTTTGGCCGAATATCTATATTTTAATAGGCAATGGATGTAACCGCCGAGACAAAGAAGGACTGAGATTCATCTTCAGAAATTGATCTGACGGCCTATATTCTCCCCTCCCCCAAAAATCGTGTAATAACTGCCTATCTTCTTAGTATTAACAGCCAAGTCATATAAGGGTTAGGATTAAATTTTAAAAATAATCCTATGGCCTAAAACTAATCCATCAATTTAATCATAGTTGCCTAAAAAACTGCTATCTCAATTCCCTAACTCTTTCTTTCCCACTCCCTTGCAGTTGCAGATTTCAACTTTCCTACAATTGTAGATCCGTCCATGAAAAGAGAAAATCATAATCATTTGATTTTTGATTTTTAAGAATCACATACTCTGATTTTAAAATAAAATAAAATAAAAATCACATACTCTTAATCAATTGTTTCTCTCTTTTACTTTTTGGTTGCAAATATTCTTTCTTTCAGCCATGGTTAAAGATCATTATAAAGGAAGAATTGAATTTAGTAGAATCACAATTTTGTAGGCGCCACTCCGTGCCTTTGGCACGGGGGTTAGTACTAGTAACATACAAACCATAAATAGTAATTTATATTCTTATAAAATATATTCATCTTAAAAAAATATGTTGTACAGTCAGCAGGACCCCAAATTCTCGCGTGGTATAATGTCTTTAGTATGCCCGCTCACGTGTAGACGAGTTTTACCAATTCTTACAACGTGAACCCATTAATTGGATGGCGAATAACAATATCGTGGATGTTGGACTTGTACGTGTAACGTGTCTGCTCTGATACTATCATAAAGTCTAAGGTTTTATCTCAAAAATCAGTTGGCTATAAGAGGGTATGTTATAGGCAAAGTTTATTAATTTTTGATGTGAAATAATGTTTTCTAACCGTTGCAAGAACAAAAAAAGGATTTATAAAACTTTTCGTGTAGCTTACAAAAAGCTTTAGAATAATCTCAAAATTATTCGCACCTTGGAGGAAACAACACATTTTTCACAAGCAAAGGAAAGAGTAAAACCAAGTAAAACCTCTCCCCCATAAATAGCTAGCCACATAACAATCTTAACAAACACACCTTAATTCCCATTAAGATTTCCTTAACCATTTTCAATCTCCCCTCTCCCCATCCCTTTTCTCATTCTCTCTCTCTCTCTCTTCCACCACCACCACCACCAAATGGCACCGGAAATCACAACATCCTCCAAGTACCCCATCAAAACAATAGTCATCCTAGTCCAAGAAAACCGCTCATTCGACCACATGCTAGGCTTCATGAAATCCCTCAACCCCGATATTGACGGCGTAACTGGAGCCGAATCAAACCCCCTTCCCACCGCCGCCGCCGCCACCACCACCCTCCACTTCTCCCCCACCGCCCTCTACGTGGACCCCGACCCCGGCCACTCCATCCAAGCCATATACGAACAAATCTTCGCCACCCCATGGACTCCACCAAACCCTAACTTGCACCCCACGGAACAACTCAAACCTACCATGCAAGGGTTTGCTCAAAACGCAGAGAGGATCCAAAAGGGTATGTCGGAGGTGGTGATGAGCGGCTTTAAACCAGACGCGGTGGCAGTTTATAAGGAGCTCGTGGAGGAGTTTGCCGTCTGTGACAGGTGGTTCGCGTCGGTGCCCGCGTCAACGCAGCCGAATAGGTTGTTTGTCCATTCTGCGACGTCGCATGGGGCTACCAGTAATGATACTGTGAAGCTGATTGAAGGGTTCCCTCAAAAGACTATTTTTGAGTCTTTGGATGAGGAGGGTTTTAGTTTTGGGATTTATTATCAGTACCCTCCTTCAACACTATTCTACAGGTATTTTCTATTTTAGCTGCGCAAATTATAATTATTTTTTTGAACAATTATAAATATTATTCTTTATGTTTTTTATATGAGAAAATGGAATTATGATCTGATGTTTTAACTAAGGGGCATTTAACAAAAATTACTTTTGAACGATGGATATTACAAAAAAACCCACAAAAGTTGGATATTACAAAAAATCTTTAAATATTACAAAAAATTATTTTTTCTTTAATTGTTTTTTTTAATTTATTTATAAAATAACTAATAAATGCATTTATCAGTTATAAACAACTGATAAATGCAGTTGTTTAACCAAAAGACCAAGTACAAAATACTTTTTAAAAAACTGATAAATGAATTTTTCAATTATAACAACTGATAAATGCATAAAAAAAAGTAGTTTTTTTGTAATATCACAATTTACATGTATTTTTTTTTTGTAAATAGCATCTTTTGAGGTAGTTTTTAGTAAAAACTCCTTTAACTAATGATCCTATAGTTTGAAAGCCCTAATTTTTTTTATAATGCAAGGAAAAATGTTTTTTTTAATAAATTTTATAAAATAATTATAATATATAACTATAAAAATGTACAACCCCGTAATTATGATCTATAAAATCGTCAAACTGTGTAAGTGCCACAATGATTAATTAGTGTAAATGGAAAAAGGGAAAAAAATAAAAAAATAAAGGCCAGTGTAACGTAACTGTGATCTATCAAGTTTGTACATGTCTAGTTTCGTAACGTAATTATTTATTAAGATAGTGATTATATAGTGATATTGATAATTATGTCATTCAAATATTACAAAAGATTTTGTGTGCTGTTCTCTAACGGTACTCTATTCGAGAGTTGTGTGCAGTTTAACTTGTATGATTCTATATTAATCGGATTTTTGGATTTATGCTATTATTATTATTATAAGATATTCCATCCATCCCGCTCGATGCTTCACCATTTTGATGAAGTACGTAAATTAAGAAAAGTGATATCCGTCCCGCTCGATGCTTAACCATTTTGATGAAGTACGTAAATTAAGAAAAGTGACGAGTGGAAGAAGGGTTGTGAGAGAAAAGAAGTGAGTGGATATGACAAGTGAGGCCCACAATTTAAATATGTGAGGGGGAAAAGTTAGTGTATATGACAAGTGGGCCCCACAATTTAAGTATGTGAGAGAAAAAAGTGAGTGGGGTTGACAAATGGACCCCGCATTTATTACCATTTTAGGAAAGGTGAAGCTTCTACCGAAACATCTATTTGGGTAAAAGGTGAAGCTAACGGAACGGAGGGAGTATACATTTTTTTATATAAGATGTAATACATTTGATATAAAAATTAGGGGTGTAAGTGGTTTAGCTCAAACCGCGGTTTGAGACCGAACCGAGCTAAACCGTAGGGTTTAGCTCGGTTTTTTTATTTAAGTGGTTTAGCTCGGTTTATAAAAATTACAAATCACATGGTTCGGTTTAGCTTGCGGTTTGAGGGTGCCCCGCCAAACCGAGCTAAACCGAACCGCCAAACCGAGCTATGGAACCGAACCGCCAAATCGAGCTATGAAACCGAGCTATGGAACCGAACTATGAAACCGAGCTAACTTACATTATAAAAAATCTGGTCAACAAGGGGCCAAAGTGCAATTTGCTAGAGATTTTCCCACAATCTCCTTACCCTAGCATTTCTTTCGGCCCAAGCTCTCTCTCTCTCTCTCTCTAAAATTTCTCTCATCAAACCACAAAATCATTCCTTCTTCCTTACTAAATATTGATTCCCATCCCATATACTTCCTTTTATCCAAGATTATCAAGCTTGAATCATCAATTTTGAGCAAATATTTGAAGAATCAGTTACAATATAGTGAGCAATCCAACTTGAGTTGCAGGTGCCGGCCTAATCAACGGGTAACCTTGGAAATATTTAATCCAGTTCATTCACCATGTCGTTGTCCGAAGGATCAGTTACAATATAGAAATTACCGGCTTTACCTCCGCGGGATTTTTGGCCGAACCCTTGTGCACAATCGGCTAGCCTCTTCCTGTTGCTGGCCCAATCAGGTTGGCATCTCCAGCACTGGTCAATTGAGTTGTAGGCCACGCATCGACCCGTGTATTTTTTTCCCAGGTTCCTTCTTGTGCTGTTTCTAATTGCTGCATGCCCTCCGGCCATGCCCTCAACTTTCAATTCGTTAGTGCATTCCATGATTTCTCTACTTGCTCTTTCGTTGAGTAAGCTTTTGACTTCTTTCTGAATCTTTAAGATTGTTGTTTGGTCCGTAATCCATCTTTAAACCGCGGTTTAGATCGAGCTAAATCGAACCTTGACAGTTTAGCTTAGCTCGGTTTGAATTTTTTTGTGGTTTAGCTCGGTTTGGAATTTCTCCAAACCGATACTAGCGGTTTAGCTCTAAAATTTCTCCAAACCGAGCTAAACCGAACCGTTTACACCCCTAATAAAAATTCGACATCTACGGTCGGACTCGGACTTCGGAGGCCCGGATCTCTACTTAATTTCACTTTAATAAAAAATTACTGCATACTCCCTCCGTCCCACAATAATATCGAAAATTTTTCCTTCTGGGCGTCCCACAATAATCAATAACTTTCCCAAAATGGAAATAATTTTATTATTTCTTTATTCACCCTACCCCACCCAATTAATATTAAACCCACCCATTTCATTTAATTAACCTAACCACTCTTTCTCTCTCATCTCTCTAACCATCAGTTCTACTATTAATTCTTTTTGTAGTATTTTTAATGCCGTGTCACTTACAATTTAATTGAATTTTGATAAATGATTTATAAAAAAAATTAAGTATTCTATTGTTTTTTTTTGGATGCCAGGAACCTTAGAAAGTTGAAATACTTGAACCATTTCCATCAATTTGATCTAGATTTCAAAAGACATTGCAAGGAAGGGAAGCTACCGAACTACGTAGTAGTCGAGCAAAGGTATTTTGACCTATCAATATTACCCGGGAACGACGATCACCCGTCTCACGACGTTTCTGAAGGTCAAAAATTCATTAAAGAGGTTTACGAGGCATTGAGATCGAGTCCTCAATGGGATGAACTGTTGTTCGTTATCACATACGATGAGCATGGTGGATTTTTTGATCACGTGCCAACTCCGGTCACCGGAGTTCCTAGTCCCGATGGCATTGTGGGTCCCGAACCATATAACTTTCAGTTTGATCGTTTAGGCGTTCGTGTTCCAGCAATTATGATTTCACCATGGATTGAACGTGGAACAGGTAATTTTTAATTTCAAGTTTTTTCGACATAACAATTTTCATCTTTTAGTGAAATAATAATCTTATCAGATTATAATGTTTAATTGTGATTTTTTTTAGTTTTACATGGACCATCGGGGCCGTATCCAACATCTCAATTTGAGCATTCGTCGATTCCAGCTACGGTCAAGAAGATCTTTAATTTGAAAGAGTTCTTAACTAAGCGCGATGCATGGGCAGGTACATTTGAGGGTGTTCTAAGTAGACAAACTCCAAGAACAGACTGTCCAGGTAAACTCGCGCTATCGTTCAACAGTTGCAGAGTCAGAAATATTTTAAAACGGGAGCAAGATCATTTTGATGAAATTACACCAATTTATTTAAAAGGGACGAAATAATCCTTAGTCTATATTTTCTTTATTAGAATGGGGATTTTTTTATTTATTCATTGCACTAAAATCCCTATATTTAAAAATATTTGGTAAATTTTGCAATATTATTTTTTTTGTTTTTTAAATTTGGAAAAAAAATGCAAATATAGTACCCCAACTATAGTGCTTGTTTGTTTTTTTATAGCTAAACTAGTTTCGTTACAACCACAGCACCTCATATGTTTTGTATGCTCGTTTAAGTTGCATATAGATAACGACATCCATTTTTTCAGTTAAATAGACATGTTCAATGCACGTGACCCACTTTTTATGCGGCAAAATTAGAAAATCAATCAAATTAATATAACATAACTATAATGGTTTTAAGTGTAAAATTAAAAATAAAAGGGCTTATTTATTCACCATTTAACCCACTCTCAACTTAAATCTTGTCTTATTCACCATCCCCTCCTCCGGCCACCCACCCACCTTCACCCCCTACTGCCCCCACCATCACCATCACCCGCCACAACCATTACCGCTCCCACTCATTCCTCACACAAAACAACCTTCACCTCCTCCCCTCCCTAACTCTCTCTCTATAATCAAATATCTCCTCCCACACCTCTCTCTCTCTCTAAATTAATCTCTCTCCTCCATTACCCTTTCACCTTCGCCCTCCGCCGCCACCGTTTTGATTACACAAAACCCGCTTCTTCAAGCTTCTCCACGCCATCCCCACCTCCACCACCACACATCCACCATTCTAGATCTCAAGGAACCATTCCAGAACCTCTTCCACGCATTTTGGTCGGAAAACATGGATATCCTCTTAGTTTTCAGATTACTTCCACCAACACCAAGAATCCCATTTAATTTGAAATCTAGGTTATTCTCCCAATTAATTTCAAACAAATCATTTTCGTATTTCTTAGTTTCATTAAAAATCTGAGGTTTTCACCATAATCCAAATCAACAAAACCTAATGAGAAATAAGAACAACAGAAGAATAAACAAGTGCAAATTCAACCTTCTCAGACTTTGTTCATCAGCAACCAATCTAACCCAATCCAACAATTAAATATTATTTTTCTCTCCTCCATTTACTCAATTTATATCTACAACCAACCTCTTTTTTTTTTTTTTTTTTTTATCATCCATCAGTAACCCAATCAAACCCAACCCAACTAACATTATCTCTTTAAACTATCTTTTATTTAATTTATTACATATTATCAATACTCAATTTATATTATTTTTCTAATCTTATAATAAATTAATAAAAATAAATTTAACTACTAAATTTATAATAATTGCAAAAAAAAAAAAAAAACTTAATAAAAATATCAAACAAAATTAAAATTAAAACTTAATACTATAATACATGACGAAAATAAAATTACAAGACATGAAATGACATGAAAATTACATATTTAATTATCATTGCCGAATTTTTGCCAAATGTGCTCAATCAAATCATCTCTAAGCGCAATATATTTTTCTCTATTGCGAAGTTGTTCCCTATTTGTCATATATGTGGCCAATCTAGCAACTCGTTGTGTAGAATATTAAAAATGTTGGTCGTCATCGTCTTCCACTTCTTCCACATCTTCCACTTCTTCCACATCTTTCACCTCTTCTACCAATCTATTTATTTTATTTTTCTTACGACGATTAGTAGGTTTATCATTTAGAAATTCTGTTGGATAATAATAGTGTCGATATGTGTCCCGTTCATCCTCTACAATCATATTGTGCATGATGATACAAGCCATCATAATTCTACCAATAAATGCAAAACGTGATTGAAGGACCCCAAAGGCTCGCTCAACATCTTTTCTAGCAGCCTCTTGACGTTGAGCAAACGTCTTGTGTTTTTGAATCGTAGGAGAAGCAATTAACTTCACAAATGCAGCCTAACTTGGGTAGATGCCATCTGTGAGATAATATCCCATATTACATTCACACCCATTCACAACATAACTAACTTTCGGTGCTCGACCTTCAAAATATCGCTGAAAATAGGAGATCTGTGAAGTACATTTATATCGTTGCAAGAACCTGGTGTTTCAAAGAAAGCATGCCATATCCAAAAGTCATATGATGCAACAGCTTCCAAAACAAGAGTTGGTTTCCCACTTCGTCCTGCAAATTGTCCGGCCCAATCTTTAGGACAATTTTTCCATTCCCATTGCATGCAATCAATACTGCCCATCATGCCCGAAAATCCACGTTGTTCCCCGACATAAAGTAGTCTTCTTAAATCTTCTTCATTGGGACTTCTAAGATACTGACTACCAATATTTGAAATTACACCTTCTACAAATCTCATAAGAGACTCTCTTGTCACAATTTTACTCATTCGCATGTACTCGTCAACCGCATCAGCTGATGTCCCATAAGCCAAAACTCTTATAGCTCTAGCACATTTCTGCAACGATGAAAGACTTTGTCTACCTGCAGCATTTCGTCTTTGTTGAAAATATTCATCATTAGTAGCGATTTCATTCACTATACGAAGAAAAACATGTTTGTGCATACGAAATCTACGTCAAAATATATTTGGAGGGTACGTTGGACTGTTGGAAAAATAGTCGTTGAACAAACGATGTTCACCTTCCTCTCGTTGCCTTTCAATAACTCGTCTTCTAGCTTTATGAGTGGAATTTGTAGATTGTGAGAATAAAGTAGGATTACTAATCATCACATCTTCGATGATGTGATCAATTTGTTTATTTTGTTCAACAACTCTTGTTTCCCATTCATCAAATTCTATGAAATAGGAAGAATCAGAATTAGAACTTGAATCTTGGGATGAGATTTCATCCGAAGACATATTTGAATTTGTGTTAGCTTGATACAGATTCAATGAGTATTTAAAGGAGTAAAACTCATCCATCAATTTCAATTATTAAAGTAGAACATGTGGATAGAAACTTTGGCAGTGTAATAATTGAGTACTCTTGCCATTATTAAAGTGTTGATTTGACAATTCAATACTACAATCCAAAAAACTTTATGTCATTTACTTCTTTTGGGTAGATGCCATCAGTGTTGGACAATAATGAAACCAACAAGTTGTTCTGTTGAATTACAACTGTCCACGTTAATTATTAAAGCATTGACGGGACAGTTCACAAGCTACATTTCAAAACCTATCTAGCCATTGTGAACCGGATAGTTGAAGTATATTTTTGTAAATGTCAAATAAGCTAAAATAAATGAAAGTAACATAAACTTAAATTACAATGATAAAAATAACACAAACTTATATTACATGAAGTGAAAACACAATACATAAACTTAAATTACATGAAAAAAACTCATAAAATACATAAAATTAAATTACATAAAAATAAACTAATCATTTTCCAAATACTTTCTCCACGAGACGATGTTTCATTTCTTCATCTTGTGACGATAGGCGGTCTTTCGCCATTAAGGTATTCAACGGAATAACATTCATTTTCATAATTTTCCTTTCATCCTTTCAACGTTCCATTTCAATTTTTTTTTCTTCCTTTTTAAGTTCCAGTTCAATCCTTTCATTTCCCAATTTGTTCATCAACTCAACTTTATTGTTTCTTGTGAGCCTCAATGCATGAATTTCTGATATAAAATCATCAGAGATATGAGATGATTCTGATATGTTACCTTTTCTTTCCTTTTAGCTGCATCTCTACCTTTAGGACAAATAATTGATGAATTTTCACTAATTGGAGTTTCTGGGTTTGAAGGGGTTGAACTTGAATGCTCTCCACCTTCATCAGCCCTTGATCTTTTTGAGCTTTCACGACTTTCTTCAGTACTCTCTTCATACTCAAAACGGGCTCGTGTTGCATTGCGATTCAAATGTAACTCCCACTTGGGATGTTTACTCATAACTTCTTCAAACACATGCAAATTAGTGAACTTGCTACCACCAGCCTCATAAATTGTTTGAGCTTCTATCTCTACATCTTTCTTGCTCATTCCACTTCTTCTCCGATCATATGCTTCTCTATATGTAGCAATCCATTTGTTCACGTTATCGTTAAATCGTTTGAAACGGCTCCTACACATTTGTGTATTTCTTTTGCGTATTTCCTCTGGATTCTCCATGCGAGCTTGATCAAATAATTTCACTACTTTTGACCATACCACAGTACCCTTCTGATTATTTCCACGTACATTATCTTCACTTACAAAAATATAACTCAACATTAGAGCTACATCTTCTTTCACAAGCCAAGTCGCACATTTAGGCTCTTATTTGAGTATTTGTTTGTGTTAGTTCAAAATCTTGAAATAAATTTTGAGAAATATTCAAGGAGCTTTGGATATTTTCAGATAGAGGAATGAAATTATGATTTGGAGAAATTTGGGAATTTGAATCATTTTCGAAATTTGAAATATTATGAGGGTTCGCAGAATCCCGAGAGTTATAATAAAATTGAGAGTTTGAATAATTTTGAGGATTGACAAATTTCTCAGAATTATTAAAAAAAAGGAAAATTTGATTCCACGAGGGAATGATTTTTTTTTTTTTAGGAATTTAGGATAAAAAAAGTTGGGCAAAATGATGATTTTTTAGAGTGAGAAAGGGAGTATTTGAATTGTGTTTCAAAAAATACCAAACTGGTCTCTATTTATAGAGAATGAAAAAACAAAAATTTAAGTAATTTTATTTTTTATTTTTAATAAAATATAAATATATTTATAGTCATTTTAGAATTATATTTAAAAAGATAAATCAAAAGTTGAGAGAACCAATCAAAAAGTGCCACTTGGCACAATGTAATGGAAGATTTTTAGCCACTCTTGCGTTCGGAATTCCGAAATTATGCTGGTCGATTGACCCCTTCTCTTTTTGTTCTTCTTTTGTTTTCATTTCCATTCTTGTCTTATATATGACCCAACCCACCCAACAATTCGCTGATGATGGACATAGTGTCACTATTTCAAAATCCATTTTATTAGATTATGATTATTGTTTTTTCAAATCTTCACTGTACCCAATTCAAGTGGCAGCGCTTGATTCTCACAATGTCGACCTCCATTGTTGAAGTACTGTTGGAGTTGCTGAAGTGTGAAAAAGAAAGACGAGTAAGAAAGGTAGGATTTAGTAGGAGGCATGATATATTGAGAGAGATGGAGAGACATGGCAATTTTGGGGAAAATGATGAAAATGAAGGGCCTTTAATTTGATGGGGGCTGTAAGGAAGGTGGGGCTAATAGGGGTTGCAAGGAAGGTGGGGCTAGGATGGGGAAGAAGGGGGAGAAAAGGGCGACAGGGGTGGAACTGGGAAGGCAGAGTGTGAATGTGAGGTTGTGTTGGGGTGAAGGTGGGGTTGTAAACGAATCGAATCTTTTTATTCGATTCGGTATTCAAATTCGATATTCGGTATTCGTATTCGAAAAATTCGAATTCGAATTCAAATTTTTATTTTGATTCGATAAGTATTCGAATTCGAATAATATCTCGCGTTATTTGATTCGAATATTCGCGAATATTATTCGAATAATATATATATCTATAGTATAAATGGAAGTGGGGGTGGACAGTTCTTTGAACAGTTCCAAATGGGTTTTTTCCTATTTTGCCCTTACTAAGTTGTTCCTTTCCCATTTTATCTTTAAAAAAAAATTATTTTTTTTAAATTAAAAAAATAATTTTTTTTTAATTTAAAAAATAATTTTTTTTTAATTTAAAAAAAAACACGTATCCTTGGACACGGGCTTTTACTAGTATATATATATATATATATATATATATATATATATTATATACATATATATATTATTCGATTCGAATCG
Organism: Adenophora triphylla var. japonica; assembly: GCA_022495995.1. Lineage (NCBI taxonomy): Eukaryota > Viridiplantae > Streptophyta > Magnoliopsida > Asterales > Campanulaceae > Adenophora > Adenophora triphylla. The sequence goes on from JAFEMH010007402.1 coordinate 26,199, forward strand.
AATACTCGAATCGAATAATTCGAATATCAATTTTGAATCAATTTTTATATTCGAATATAAACGAATACGAATATTCAAATATTTTCACGAATACGAATCAAATACGATGATATTCGATTTGATTCGTTTACTCCCCTAGGTGAAGGGTTTAGATGTGAGATATAATTTACATTGTAACCCTTTTATTTTTTAAATTTACAATTAAAACCATTGTAGTTATGTTATATTAATTGAATTGATTTTCCTATTTTGTCATTTAAAAAGTGGGTCACATGCATTGCATATGTTTATTTAACTTAAAAAATGGATGTCGGTAGCCTTGTGTACCTTAAACAATCATCAAATAGATGAGGTAATGTGTTTGCAACAAAAAGTAGTTTAGTTATGAAAATCAAACAAGACATATAATTGGGGTACTATATTTGCATTTTTTCCTTTAAATTAAATAGGGACCGCTGCCCTATCTGTTGTGGATAATTTTATCTGTTTTAAAACAGCGGATATTGTGTGTACGGTAATACCTCCATTCCAAAATAATGTTTCCATTAACCATTCATAATATTTTGCTATGTTTTTATTTTTTAAGATTATGAAAAGTTCAACAGTATTACACATTCAATTATGGAAATAAGGACATCTTTTCGAGACGAAAAAAAAAGAGGGGGAAATGAGAACATCTTTATCTTTACAGGAAGTAAGAGTATTTATTTGACGATTTTACAAGTTTCAAAATTTGGATGCAGAAACACTGGGAGAGCCAGTGAAACTTAGAGAAGCAGAAGCAAAAGAGAATGCAAAATTAACCGACTTTCAGGGAGAACTAGTACAAATGGCAGCAACACTTAACGGAGATTATAAAAATGATACTTATCCACACAAACTAGTGGAAAACATGACGGTTCTTGATGCCGCTAAGTACTGCGAAAACGCGTTTAAAGAGTTCTTGGATCAACACAAGGAGGCGACAGCGGAAGCCGATCACAGTGCAAAGGGATCCATTGTTACGGCGGTGCCCGGAGATGCTGATCATATTCCGGTGAAGACCAAGGCTTTTACTAATAGATTATTTTCTTATCTGGTTTGCGGTGCTGGAGATTCTACTAAATAATTCACTTTGTCTTTGTTGTTTTTCTAAGGGAATTTACTTTGTGTATATAAGTATTTGGTTTTTTCACAAATCTATAGTATAAATCACGCCTCCACTATCTACGGTACTATGAACAGTTCCATGTGCTGAATTTCCCATTTTGCCCTCATACATTTGTCCCTTTCCCATTTTGCCCTTAAAAAAAATTTATTAAAAAAAAAACGTGTCCTCGAACACGGGCTTAATTAAAAAAAAAAATGTCCTCGGACACGGGCTTATTCTAGTGGTTTCATACACCAAATTTTTTCAACACCCACTTTAACTTTAACTCCAAACGACAACAGCTTCTCTCTCTTCCACCTTATAATTCAACCCCACATTCAATTTTTAATCTATAGTATAAATCACACCTCCACTATTTACAGTACTATGAACAGTTCCATGTGCTGAATTTCCCATTTTGCCCTCATACATTTGTCCCTTTCCCATTTTGCCCTTTTAAAAAAATTATTTTAAAATTAAAAAAAAAAAACGTGTCCTCGAACACGCGCTTAATTAAAAAAAAAACGTGTCCTCGGACACGAGCTTATTCTAGTATACTATAAATTATGATAGTTTTTGGACGTGATTGATGTTTAAGTGTGATGAATGTTTGTACCAAGATTTAATGCTCTATGGAGTATATTTTTATTATTATTTTTATTTTGATACTAGTGAGTAACTCGCTGATTTTTGACGGGGAATAAAACACTGAGGTAAAAGTTAAATGTAAATATAATTTAAAAAATTAATGATAGAATTTTATGTAATATATTACAACTTGTCAAAAACTTCTTACATTTGTAGTCGTGTCATCTGACTATTCATGACTATTACATATAAGCACTTTAAGTTCTTTCAACTTCACCATGGTTCTTATCACCTGCATTAATAACCAACATATAATAAATAAATATTAGTAAAAATATGAACTTAAAATGAAGTAAAAATCAATATTAAAATTGAGAGAAGACCGGAAAATTATAAAGCAGTTTTTACTAATATTAAGAAGGATATAGTACATAAATTGCAACAAAGGTAGTAAGGCTTTTGAGACAGAGGTAGTAATAACCAAAGGATAAAATACGTATCTATATCTTAAAAGCAGTTGTTACTTATCACCTGCAGTCCCATCACCAACGGATAATAACCAATTTGTAAACGACCTGATATCCTCAACATCCGAAGAAGACGAACCACCCTACATAAAATATTATATTTTAGTCTTATTATAACTTTTAATATATAGATACGTATACATAATGTTAAACAAAATGTATTTAAAAATCACCTGTAATCTCATATTTTGTGTTAACCTTAGTACTTTGCATTCATTTCATAGTGTCGATGAACATAGTGAAGCATGCACAATATCATTTCTGCTACCCATAGGTACGATCGGAAGAATTTGTCTGAAATCTCCTGCAAATACCATAACCTTACCACCAAACGACTTATCACATAACCGTCCAACAGGGCCACGGATAATATCTCTCAAGCTACGATCAAGTGCCTCAAAGCAGTGTTTATGTGCCATTGGAGATTCGTCCCAAATAATAAGCGATGTTTTTTGAAGTAACTCTGCCTCATCAGAACCTGGCTTAAGTTTGCTATACATGGAAGTCTCATCAAGCTGTAAAGGTATACCAAATTTAGAATGGGCAGTCCTACCTCCGGGAAGTAATAATGAAGAAATACCACTGGATGCAACTGCAACTACAATCTTCCTCTGCATCCATAATGCATCACATAATGTCTTCCACATAAACGTCTTTCCCGTCCCTCCATAACCATACAGGAAGAATACTCCACCATTTCCACTATCGACAGCTGACATGATTTCTTCATGTTGTGCAATGCAGCGAAAGCAATTGACAAAACACAAAAGCAATTGGGAATCGAAAGAACAAGAGATCAAATTGGGGTTATGAATTTCGGCCACTTTTCTATTACTCTGTGCAATAATCTGTATTGTTTACATAGGGTTACAATCCTTTTATACTAAGCAAACAAACCCTAGCCCAACAACTAAGATAAACAAAAATAGAAAAGCCCGCAAAGTGTCTTCAGCCCGTCAGCCCGCCAGGCGCCCGCCTGGAATTCTTCCAGGCGCCAGCCTCGCGACGATGCAGCTACAGGATCCGCCTCTGGAGCCCAGGCGCCCGCCTCGGCCTCTTCCAGGCGCCCGCCTGGAACTTGTTCGAGCACAAGCCAACCTACTGCCTTTGAGGCGCACGCCTCACGCATTCCCAGGCGGCCGCCTCATAGCTGCTGAAGCTCCACATTTTGCTGATGTTCCGTAATCGAAGGGCGTCGGGCCCTTTGCCAGGACATCGAGCCATTACATCCAACACTTCATATACTCCCTTCTGCTCAGCTGTGAGTTGTTTATACAATTTGGCGTGCTCAGCCTTCATCTCTTCTATATCATATGATGTTTCATCTAAAATAAGGTTTTTACGCAGCATATTCTATTAGAGTTGGTGTTTAGTTCTAGCCTGAAATATGAATTTGTTGAATAATTCATATTTATTCGAATAAATTATTCCACCTTGGCGAGCATTCACCCAACCCAACAAAAGATACAAGGAACCAATATCCGAACCACCCCGTGTAGACATCGAACCTCCCCATCTCTAACATCTAGAGATGTGCACCAAATCCAAACAATGCTTGAACTTGTCAGTAGTAACCGGCTTTGTCAACATATCAGCAGCATTCTCTGTGGTGTGAACTTTCTCTAACACAACCTCACCCATATCAATCAACTCCCGGATCTTGTGAAACCGCACATCAATGTGTTTCGTCCGTTGATGATAAATGTGATTCTTCGCTAGAAAGATCGCACTTTGACTGTCACAAAGCAGCCGCACTCCACCTTGCTGAATACCCAATTCCTTGACTAAACCCCGAAGCCATAAGGCTTCCTTTGCAGCTTCAACATCTTCCATGTACTCCGCTTTCGTTGTAGACAATGGAATAATAGACTGAATCATAGACCTCCAACATATAGGTCCACCTGCGAGTGTAAACGCATAACCCGTAGTCGACCGCCTCCGATCCAAGTCACCCGCATAATCGGAATCTACATACCCCACAATAGAAAGCTCCTCACTCTTTCCTTCAAACATGATGCCATAACCCATAGTGCCCTTCAAGTATCTAAGAATCCACTTAACTGCTTCCCAATGATGTTTACCCGGATTCGCCATATACTTGCTGACCACACTAATAGCTTGCGCCAAATCTGGCCTAGTGCAAACCATAGCATACATGAAACATCCCACTGCGCTTGCATAGGGAACCTTTGACATATTCTGAAATTCTTCAGTCGAACTCGGGGAATCTGAGGCAGATAGATTAAAGTACCTCGCCAATGGTGTTTTCACAGGTTTTGCATCCCGCATATTGAACCTCTCCAACACTTTCTCTACGTAGCCGGCTTGAGACAACCACAATCTCCTAGATTTCCTGTCTCGGCGAATCTCCATCCCAAGAATCTTCTTGGCTTCCCCCAAATCATTCATGTCAAACCCTTTACTCAACAAGGCCTTCAACTGATTGACCTCGTTCTTGCTTCTACCCGCGATAAGCATATCATCCACGTAAAGTAGCAGAAAAATATATGAACCATCATCAAGGCTCTTCACATAAACGCAACAATCATACTCACATCTCTTGTAGCCAATAATCACCATGTAGGAATCAAATCTCGTGTACCACTGCCTCGGAGATTGCTTTAGTCCATAAAGTGATTTCTTCAATTTACAAACCAAGCGCTCCTGCCCGGGCTCTGTGAACCCATGTGGTTGCTCCTTGAAAATCTGCTCATCCAATTCACCGTGTAGAAATGCAGTTTTCACATCCATTTGTTCCAACACCAAATCATAATGCGCTACAAGACCCAACACAATTCGAATGGAAGTGTGCCTCACAACAGGCAAAAAAATTTCATTATAATCCACCCCCTCTCGCTGCGAGTATCCCTTTGCTACCAATCGAGCCTTGAACTTTTCCCCCTCTTTTTCTGATACCGCTTCTTTACGCTTGAAAACCCACTTGCAACCAATAGCATGCTTCCCTTTAGGAAGCTCCACCAAATCCCATGTATTGTTCTTATACAACGACTCCATCTCCTCTGCCATAGCCATTACCCACTTATCCTTTTCAGGACTGTTTATTGCCTTCTTAAAAGAATTTGGGTCTCCACTACTAAGTACAAGAACATATAAATCCATGTCCTCAAACCCATACCTGACAGGTGGTTTGATTACTCTCTTAAGTATCCCAACTGAAGTACTAGCCACTTCCTGTGTAGTTACCTCTGAATCCGGAAGAGTGAGATCCGTATCAGTTTCATTCTCATGTAACTCCACCTCAATAACCTGCTTCTCGCTCCCTTTGTTTTCTGGCACCTTCTCTTTATCATCTTGAGTACACTTCAATATAGCCTTTTCATAAAAGACCACGTCCCTACTGATCACCACCTTGCTTGACTTGGGATCCCAAAGCTTGTATCCTTTTACACCTGTTGCATACCCGAGAAAGATACACTTTTTGACTTTGGGTCAAGCTTCGACCTCTCTTCACCAGGAATATGCACATAGGATGGACACCCAAACACCCGGATATCGGTGAAGTCTACCTCATTTCCCATCTATACCTCCTCCGCAAACCTGTTATCCAATGAAGCCCTAGGTGACCTGTTTATCAAGAAACATGCCATACTCACCGCATCAGCCCAAAAGTTCTTCACCAATCCTGCATTGAATCGTAGACACCTAGCCCTTTCTGCAATAGATCTGTTCATCCTTTCAGCCACTCCATTTTGCTGTGGTGTCCTGCGTACTGTGTAGTGCCTCTTGATTCCATGCTCTCGACATAACTTCTTGAACTTGCCATCTGTGTACTCTGTCCCATTATCACTTCTCAAACACTTGATTTTTCTCCCTGTTTGATTTTCCACTTCAGCTTTCCACACCTTGAACTTCTCAAAAGTTTCTGACTTGTGCCTCATGAAGTAAACCCAAACCTTCTTCGAAAAATCATCAATGAACGTGACAAAGTAATAATGTCCACCTCTTGATTTTGTTCTAACTGGCCCCCACACATCTGAGTGAACATTGTCGAGGATGCCCTTTGTTGTATGTTTACCCGTCTTGAATTGCACCTTGTTTTGCTTTCCAAGAACACAATACTTGCAAAACTCAAGTTTGCAAGTCTTCACACCCTTCAACAACTTGCGTTTATGAAGTTCACGCATCCCATTTTCACCCATGTGACCAAGCCGCATATGCCATAGAAGAGTATCAATATCTACCTCAGATTCAATGGATGTCACTCCACCTACAACTGTGCTTCCTAGCAACCTGTAAATGTTTTAGATCCTCTCTCACCCTTCATCACCACCATAGCACCCTTAACAACTTTCAATACTCCACCTTGTGCTTTATAGGTCAAACCGTTTGCATCCAAGGTACCCAATGAAATCAAATTTTTAGAAACCTCTGGTACATGTCTAACATCAGATAACAATCTAACCACACCATCAAACATTTTAATTCTTATAGTTCCTATACCAGCAATTTTACATGTAGCACTATTACCCATAGTAACTATACCAAAATTAAATGACCTGTAGGTATCAAACCAATCACGATTCGCCGTCACATGAAAAGAACATGCTGAATCCAGAATCCAGCAATCTGTCGGGTGCTCTACAGCTGATGAAGTCGTGAGCATATCACCATCCACATCATCCGAGCAATCTTCAACCACATTAACTGACTTTGAAGAGTATTCTTTACCTTTACCATTCCCCTTCTCCGGACAATTCTGCCTCTTGTGCCCCTTCTGCCCACACTTGAAACAATTTCCCTTATACTTCTTCCTTGACTGCGAACGAGAATTCTGCCTTTGCGAATTATCCCAGGACTGGGTCTCCCACGTTCCTAATTCTCCTTCACAAATAACCCTTCACCCGCAGTTCATCAACGGACTTCTTCCATTTATGAAAAGCTAGAAGAGCTTCTGTGACCGGTTGCAATTCCACAGTATCCTTCCCCAACGTCAATGTAGTAATAAGATTTTCGTATGTTGAAGAAGTAGGCAGCGAATTCAACAGCATCAAAGCCTTGTCCTCCACCTCAAATGTCACCTCCACCCTAACCAAATCATTGAATATTTGATTAAATGTGTGTATATGGGATTCGAGGTCTGAACCCTCTGCCATCTTAAGCCCATACAGCCTTTGCTTAAGATGCAACTTGTTCGACAAGGATTTTGACATATACCTGCCCTCCAAGATCTCCCAAACCTTCGTTGGTGATTCTTCATCAATCACATGATACACCATCTCATCCGCAAGACACTGTCGTATTGAAGACACAGCCTGTTCCTGCAATTCCTTCCATGGTCCTTCTTCGACGAGTTTAGTCGAATATCGGAGAACTTTTCCCAAGCCTGCTTCAACCAGAAAATCCTTCACCCGCCTATGCCACAATGCAAAGTTTCCATGCCCCTCAAACTTCTGAACGTCGGACTTCATGGTGATAGAATTAACCCCAGCCATCGCAGCCGTGCTCTGAAACCAGTTGTTGTGCAATGCAGCGGAAGCAATTGACAAAACACAAAAGCAATTGGGAATCGAAAGAACAAGCGACTAAATTGGGGTTATGAATTTCAACCACTTTTCTATTATTCTGTGCAATAATATGTATTGTTTATATAGGGTTACAATCCTTATATACTAAGCACACAAACCCTAGCCCAACAACTAAGATAAATGAAAATAGAAAAGCCCGTAAAACGTCTTCAGCCCGTCAGCCAGCCAGGCGCCCGCCTGGAATTCTTCCAGGCGCCAGCCTCGCGACGATGCAGCTACAAGATCCGCCTATGGAGCCCAGGCGCCCGCCTCGGCCTCTTCCAAGAGCCCGCCTGGAACTTGTTCAAGCACAAGCGAACCTACTGCCTTTGAGGCGCATGCCTCACGTATTCCCAGGCGGCCGCCTCAAAACTGCTGAAGCTCCACATTTTGCTGATGTTCCGTAATTGAAGGGCGCTGGACCCTTTGCCAGGACATCGAGCCATTACATCCAACACTTCATATACTCCCTTCTGCTCAGCCGTGAGTTGTTTATACAATCTGGCGTGCTCAGCCTTCATCTCTTCTATATCATATGATTCATCTAAAATAAGGTTTTTATGCAGCATATTCTATTAGAGTTGGTGTTTAGTTCTAGCCTGAAATATGAATTTGTTGAATAATTCATATTTATTCGAATAAATTATTTCATAAATTTAGGGTTACAGTTGGGAAATCCCTTTTAAAAATTTAAAATCAGATTACCCTTTTGGCAGAAATTAGTCAGGATGAATCAAAAGAAAAAAATAAAAACAGTTGTATAAACACATAGAAATACACACACTAACCGAAGATAGGAGGCGGAGGTGGCCGATGAGATCTTCTTCTTCTGGTGAGCAAGTCTTCAATGGAGGATTCTTGATAATTTTGCGTCTGTTTATGATCAAATCTCATTTCATATATATATGTGGATTCTTGTTGTGGGTTTTAGTATATATGGTAGTTTGAATTAAAACATGATGATTTCAAAAAATTCAAAGTATATATGGTAGATTGAATTTTCAAATTTCAACTTTTGAAATTTATTTGAATTTTCAAATTTCAACTTCTATAAATTTTAATGGAAGTTATAGAAGTTGCTGATATACAATTCCATGAAATAATGTTCTTAATTAAATGAAGTTGCTGATATACAATTCCATGAAGAAGAAAAAATTGAATCGTCAAAATCATGCCAAGGTGATTTAGCAAGTAGGGTCTCATTGCCTATTTGGGTTTCCCTTGGGAGTTGGGAGAAACTCAAGTCAAGAAGGTTGCATTTTAGGAACATAGGCTTGACCATTGGGAGGGTCTTTGTGGGGACCCCGACCCGGAACCTAACACATGTCCCGAGTTGGAGAGGCCCAAACTAAGATAGACCACCTGGAATTTTAAAACTTTTGACTTAACTTGAAAATAAACTAAACTTTAACACTACTATTCAAGATTTAACTTGAATCATCTCCACTTGGAGGAACAACGCATAAACCAACTTTGCAACCATACTTAAAAAATATACACCACGGTTTAAGTTACAAAAGATCCCAAATAAATCTTTAATAAAGGTTTTATATATAAACAAACTCCAACAAAGGAGTAACACCAAAATACAACCATACAATCCATCTAAGACATAACGTACCCAACAACCCAAAAGACACATACAAACTCCTCCCCGTCCTTACTGGCCGGGTCCTCCTGCCTCAGTCCGATCTAAAACATTAAAGGGAGAAGAGTGAGAATAAATCTCAATAAGCTATTATGAATGCAACAATATGCCAAGTAAGATGCAACACATAACAAGGTACATCTCACACATAGGTAAAACAGTAAACACCTTCCGTTACCTTTGTTTACCTTTCCCGTCTGAATCATAAGTCGTACCACGGTGGAAGTAAAACTCCACTCATTCTGTGAATGCATTTCCACCAGAACCAATATCATATAACGGAGAGAGCTATTGACATAACTGCTCTCTTGTGAACTTCTTAGGCATATTCATGTCTTATAAAACCCATTTTTCAGGGAAGATATAAGACATCAGCATTTCTATGAACTGACTGTACATATCCATAGAAGCTGAACCCCGTTCTGTGGCCACAGAAGGGGAAAGGCCACAGTTATAATGTAATCCGAGCACCTTATGAAACAATTTCTCATAAGTGATCGTATTCCATTATACCCCCTAACATCAGCTGATTAACACATTTTCATGCACATGATAGTTACTTGAAAATAAATCCACCAAAGGGATAACAAAATATAAACATGGCATTCATACTCATGTTTAAATAAATGCAATAATGCAAAAATCCATTTCATACACTAATGGAATCATAACCATGGAAATGAAATCAAGTAAGGCTACAATGAATAACAAACAATTCATACATATTCAATACACAATAGTTCATAACCTCTATAAAGGTTCAAGTGCAAATCACCAAGTTGGAGTCACTTTGGTTAAGTAACAAATCAAGGTTATCAAGCTTTTTCCGGACAATATTTCAAGTACTTCCCCTATTCCATTTTAAACAAGTAAGACACCATTATGAAGCTAAAATGTTCTACTTTAATCTAAGTTAAAGAGGGTTCACTTTGGTTCTAGTTTGAATAGGTTTAGACAGCTCTAAAAATGGTTCAAGGTTGACAGGACAGGGCACGACTCGTGCCTTTTAGTCCACAATTCAATCAGCAAGAGTGGCAACAATTCCACGATTCGTTATCACGACTGGCCAAAGGGCACGACTCGTGCCCCTTGGCACGACTCGTGCCAAGGCCAAATTCAGAATTCAGAATCAGAACATCAGCAGCAACAATCACTAATTGACATAAACCCATTTCCTCTGTTTTCAAAGTGACAAAATTCAGTACCAACATCAACAAAACACTCCCAAACTATTCCATACCTCTTCCCAACTAACCCAATACCAAATAACATCATTTTAGTACCAAGATATATGTTAATTCACCATGCAACTACTCCCATCAATTCATTAACACCATAACATAAATAGGAACCCATTTTCTTGCTATTACCAACCAAATCATACCCATTTCAATTTCCACTTTTCCAAAACCAAATCTTTTCAAATAAAAGTGTTGCAAAAATACTACCAATCATGTAAATCATTTTAATAACAACAATAATCAAAGAATGAACACTTTTTGAAAGAAATCATAATAACTTACTTGAATAGTGAAAAATGGAATAATTTATTGACTGGCTCTAAACGATCCCCTCGACCACACGAACAAGAATCCGCAAACAGAATTGAAAACGGAGAAGTATTGAAGTGCGAAGAATTTTTGGAAGAAGGAGTAAAGGGTTAGATTTTCTCCATGGATTGTATTTGAGGAAGAAGGAAAAATACTGAGGCTTTCCAAGGAAGAAGAATTGAAGATATATATTACAACATTTACACTCTAGCTCCTCTAACCTTTGCACTAACTACTACTAACACCATAACTTCCAAACTTAACACATAAGCACCTCAACCACTTTTCCAACTTTATTATTTAACTTCAATTATTATAATTCCACTTCACAATTTCTTATTTATTTTATTTAAGCATTAATAATTAATATTGATTTCTTGACATCCTAAATTTCACATAAGTGGCTCATAATAAAAATAAGCACATAAAATCCAATAAGTATCATATAATGCATAAAATGAGATACTACAATCGCAACCCCACGTGCTCAACATGTGCTAAAATGGTGCCTAGGATTAGGGTCGTGACAGTCTTCTTCTCCTAGGGACTAAGAGTACCTCCTTTTTACTTATAGGATCCCATAAGTTTGACTAATAATATAGAGCATGTTTCTAGGATTTCCTCAACAAAAGGAAAGGGCCGAGGGGGGTGGAGGGATCAGCTTGTTACATGGAAGACTATGTGTAAGCCAAAGGTGACATGGTATGAGTTCTTGAGAATTTTATATGCATAAGGTTTCTATTTGTGTTTTAAAATTACTTTTGTTGATTACTTTCGTATTATTCATGTGCGTATGTGTTGTGTATCATCATTATCAATTTGTATGGGCAAGAACCGCCCATAAAAACCACAACAACTAGTATAAGTGCTCCGGTTTGAAGATTAGGGTTGTCCGACTTGATTTGGAGTGGCTGTAGGAACATGGATCGGAATTAGGGCCTGCTGAAATTCTTTTAATTTATGTTATTTAGACATGATTAAAATTTCATAGATCTGAATGGATTTGGGACAACAAGTATTTAGATCAGGGATGCAGTTACATAAATGTGGAAGGGCATTGGATCTGAAGTCAAAGGCATATTCTGTTTATTGCTAGGGTTTGCAAGGATCTAGGCGGATCGGTGTTATTGAGGATTTGTGGGTGTATTCAGATCAGGGATGCAGTTATCACACGTAAAAGTACCACTTTCCTCGAAAAATGCACTTTTTGGGACTTTTCGGGGGCATTTCGGACATTTTCCGGACACTTATTTAGAAAACAATCGAAATCGGAAATAACGGGACAAAAACCCTAGCTTCGGTGACTCGCCAGGACACATGGCACGCATGCATGGCCTCCCCATCCCCAGCAATCAAATTCAAGGGTGAAAAGACCCAAATACCCCTAAAACTGAGAGTTAGGCCGTCCGACCTGTTTTACTTGAAGAACCAGAATTCTCATCAAGTCCCTACAATTTCCAAAATACCCAAACCCCCTCCCCCAAATTGAGCCTTAGGCCGTCCGGCCTATTTTGCAAAATAACCCCTATAAATACAAGGGCTGTCATTTTGTTTTAAGGAGGAAAAAATATTACCCCTCTCCCATAACCCCACGGTTCAGAGCAGTTCTACCCCCTCCCAAGCCACGTTTCGTCTCGATTTGCGTGAAAATCCCGTTTTCCGACCAAACACGAGCCAAACAACTTCCAAACACCTTCCAAACACCAAACCGTATCACATATACGTCCTTTCGAGCCAAAGAGTCAACCCCTAGCCATAGTTAGCACTCTCTCTCTCTCTTTAAAACTCCGTTTTGCCTCGATTTACGCGTTAAACGCTATTTTCGATCCGGCCGAAACTATCAAAATGTAGACGTAAGGCCGTCTACGGGGCTCGATACGTTTTACCCCCTAATCATCTTCTCTCCCGTAAGAGAAGTAATTTCGGGTTAAAACGGCATTCCAGTCCCGTTTTTACCGTTTCTGTCATTTACAGTCCGGATCATTTGATCCGTCGATTTGTTCTTTACCGTCCGTACCGTTTGGTTCGTGATTGTCATTTACAAAGTCCGGATCATTTGATCCGTTGATACTGTTATTTACTTTACGCAACTTTACAAATCCGAGTCGTTTGGCTCGTCGATCGTATCTTTACTGTCCGAATCGTTCGATTCCGTTGATACCACACTTTTAAATATTGTCATTTACAAGTCCGAGCCGTTTGGCTTGTGATAGTATTTACTTATAAAAGTCCGAGTCACAATATGGCTCGTTGATCGCATATCATTTAATGCCTTTTTTTATGAAATTGGTAACAATGTAATGCCCGGTTCAAAACCGGAGTTCGTCATTCGAACTTCTTTTCAAAACAACGCAAAACCCGACGTTTGACATTCAAACGCTCTTTTCATTAAAATCAACGTTTGACGTTCAAACTAAAGATTTAAGTTCGTCATTCAAACTCCTTTTCAAAACAACGTAAAATCGACGTTTGACATTCAAACGCTCATTTCCGACTCAAAACCCGACGTTTGACATTCAAACGCTCTTTTCATTAAAATCAACGTTTCTCATTCAAACTAAAGATTTCAGTTTGTCATTCGAATCCTCTTTTCAAACTCTAAAACCGACGTTTGTCATTCAAACGCTCGCTTTTTACCACAAATCAATGTTTGTCATTCAAACCAAGATTAAAGCTTGTCATTCAAGCTCCGTTTCAAAATGCAACACACACACACACACACAAAATTTTGAGAAAGGTAGAAAGACTCATCATACGAGGCGTTTCGGGTGATCTCAACATACTCTTCGCGAAACGTAACGTGACCTCCGAACCTAACAATCTCTGGTCCTAAAAGCCTTTTTTCAAGTTTTGGCTACCAATCAAAACGTTCCATTTTCAAAAGCCTTTTTCAAGTTTTGGCTACCAATCAAAACGTTCCATTTTCAAAAGTCTTTTTCAAGTTTTGGCTACCAATCAAAACATTCCATTTCCAAAGCCTTTTCCCAAGTTTTTGCTACCAATAAAAATGACCCCCTTTTCAAAACCAGCCATTTTCAAAGTTTGGGCTCATAATACAAAACGGCGTGACGACTCTCCCTTTCATTCCGGCGAGGTCCCAAAAGCTGCGAAATGCCGCTCGTCGCGTCCCCCGCGCGCGATCCGGGTAATTTCACTACCACTAACCTGAATAATCATTTTCACTACCTCCTAAATCAATGTCTTCACTTTCATCACTTGTTTCTTCACCCATGTCAAACTCGTCCTCGCTAGTATCACTCATATCATCGATATGCACAGAATCACTTATTCCTAAATCAATGTCTTCATTTTCATTCGTGTCATATTCAAGCTCAACAAATGCATTATTAACATCATTTAAACGGACATTATCATCATCGACATGCACAAAATCATGTATATCAATGGTTTCCTCTTGAAAGGAGGTCGGCATGGATTCCTCAATGAATTTAACAGTTGATAGGGCTTTAATCTTACATACAGCCCACCAATCTACCTTGTCTCGTTTCAAACTTGGAAATGTGCAATAATAAACTTGCGTAGCTTGGGTAGCGAGGCAAAAAGGTTCATATCGATTTAATTTACACTTGTGGTTTATCTCTACAAGATTATAGTGAGGATCAACCTTTGTACCCGAAGACGTAGGATCAAACCATTCACAATTGAACAAAACGACTTGCTTAAGTGGTAATCCTGGATATTCAAGACGAACAACTTCTCCCAAATGCCCATAGTAATCAATCTCATGTTCATCGTAGCTTTCACCTTTAACACAAACGCCTCTATTCATTGTAGCTCTATTTGAACCATGATGAATGGTGTGGAACCTATATCCGTTCACTAAATAACTGGGATATGTGTCCACACGTCTGTATGGGCCTTTAGAAAGTTCCTTGATCCACACGTTCGTAATATTATTTGTTGGATCACTTTCCTATACAGATAAAAAAAAGTTTTTTTTTTCAAACTTATAGAAATTAAAATGTCTTAAATAAAATATGAGATAGATGAATGGTTGAAAAATCTTACATATTTCTCAAACCACTCCGGAAATTCATTTTTCAATTTCTGACTAAGTCGAGCATTTGTAATGGCTGGTTCACTTCTCCTTACAAGATCAGTATATGCCCTTCAACCAATTACAATTACGGAAATTTTAGATGGCTAATAAAGATATATATGTAGGATGGGGTTGTTAAAAAAGAGTAAATACGTACTCCATGTATGGAGAAACCTCGTCACAGTTCAATAAGACGTATGCTCTTGCTGCTTTGTATTCCTGGTCAGTGAGAAATCGCTTTTTCTCCTTCCTAAAAGCTAGACCCGAATTTTTAAATATTGAAATCACATCTTCTGGCTCATCTTCAATAAAGCATTCATCGACATTACGAGGCACATTTCTAACTTTTGTTCTAACATGATCCTCGAAATAATATGAACAAAACATTGATGCCTCTTCCATTAAATATGCATTTGCAATGGAGCCCTCTACTTGCTTTATTTTTCACATTAAGTTTCAATTTGCGAAGGTACCTGCCAACGATATTGGAGAAGTATAAACAACTTTTATTTGGAAATAGTCTAATAATAGCACACGTAATTAATACCTTCAAATGGATACATCCATATGTATTGCACTGGACCAGCAATTCTTGCTTCGTAAGGCAAGTGAACCGGTAAATGCTCCATTGAGTAAAAAAAACTTGGCGGGAATATGTGTTCAAGTTTACATAGGATAACAACTATATCTCTATCAAGTCGTTCTATATCCTCATCTCCAACCACAGTTGCAGTCAAGTCTTTGAAAAATAAACTTAGTTTTGTAAGTGTCTTCCATACTTGTTGTGGTAGGAGTTCACGAAATGCAATTGGTATCAACCTCTGCATAAACACATGACAATCACGACTCTTCATACCTAACAAATTCAGCTTCTTCATATCAATACACCGACCCAAGTTTGATGCATAACTGTAAGTGCTCCAATTTGAGTTGGTAGTTTTTTCGTTAGAAAGTTAACGAAAGTTTTAACATTTCTAACATTTCTAACAATCTCTAACCTTCCTAACCAAGCAAGAGTAGGTTAGGGTTTGCCATTTAAAGTTAAACCAAAAAAGGAATCCAAAAAAGCAAAAGAATTAAGAAAATCCCGAAACAGCAAGTTGAAAAACAATTTCTGCTGATATTTTGAAAAATATTCTTCCTGTTCAAAGCCTGGAGCAGCATTTAATGCACCAGGCACGTTTTACAACCCCGTCCGCGCGGATATGTTTGATCCTCACAGAGGGCTATAAATTAAGCCCTCCTCTCTCAGTTTACAGAACACATTTTGACACAGCAACGAAGTTCTGGCGAAATATAGAGAAAACAGTGGGAATCCTTTGATTGCCACCATTTTCTCTTGAATATTTCCCAATCCACTCCAAACATTCTCAAATCACTCTTAAACACACCAAGCTCAAGCTTGAAACACTACTCAAGAGGAAGATTAGGGAGAAAACATGGAGGACTTAAGTGTTATCCACTTGTTTTCTCTTTGATCAACTCTATCATCAAACCCTAAACACATTCAAGCCTTGAATCCACCCAAACACAAACCCAAACACCAAATCTTGATACTCCTCAAGTCAAAACACCAAATCTTGATACTCCTCAAGTCAAATTCCAAGCCTAGGAAGATAGGGTGTCACCATTGGTAAAGCCCTCCTTCTCAAAACCCTAAAATTCTCTTTTAACTTCTTGTTCATCTTGTTCTTCTTACTTGGGTCTTTTTGATGTCTATTTTAACTTAAGTTTTGACCCAAGATGGTCATCTTGAAGTTCATCTTCATGAATGACCATCTCAAATGGTCCACATTTTAGATCTCTAGTTGATTTTTCTCTTAAATTTCATTTCTACAAAACATCCCCTTTCCCTTTGCAAAGGACATGTTTCAACCCCATAAATTCCCCAAGGATGACTTGAATATGATAACCACTTAACAAAAAGTAGTGGTATCAAGTCTAGGGATGAAAATGGGGTGAACATAGATGCAAATCCCCCAAAAATTACATTTTCCCTCAAGAACATCTTGCTGTCCAGTAGCATTGTTCTGAGACCTCAGTCCATTCTACTATTTTTTGGACCCAGTAAAACTTGGAATTGGATGTTGACTACAAAACACTTTTTGTAGCCAACATCCGGATCTTTCCAGACATATTTTTATTTTATTTTTTGGGTGAGTAAAACTCTTCTTTTCAATTTTTCTTTTAGAGGCCAGTTCATCAGCTTCTGGAAATCCAGATTTCACATCTGAGATTTCCAGAAGGTTTTGACCCCTCAAATTACTTCCAAAATGGAAAGTTTCTTTGCAGAAACCCTATTTAGGGTGTTTTAAACAACTTTCATTCTCGGACTTTCCCCAGATTCTGAGGTTTTGAAGCCTTTAAGTCCATTTCAAAGTCAAGGGTCAACTGCCTTCTTTCATTCTGGCAGAATTGCTTTTCAAATCCAAAAATCTTTTGAGTGCCAAGACTCAACCCAAAAATTCTCCAAAAAATCATGGGATCAGTTTAAAGTCTTAAAAAGAGATCCCAATTTTCATTTTTCCCAGTTTCAAATTATTTTGGTCAAAACACACACACACACACACACACACACAACAAAGGATTTTGAATGTTTGGAAGACTCGTTTTTACGAGGCGTTCCGGGTGCACACTAACGTCCTTCCCGGCACGTAACGTGACCTCCGAACTTGAATCTCTTGATTCCGGGCATTTTTCAAAGTTTTGGCCCTTAAAACAAAAATGGCGTGGCGACTCCGTTTGATTTCAAAAAAAATCGGGTACATCACAGTGGCGACTCTGCTGGGGACAAACAAGTTTTATCTTTTCAAAAAAAAAAAGAAAAACTTTTGAGGGTCAAGCTTCCGTCCCGACATTTGAAATCTTTTGTTGTGTGTGTGTTGATTTTTGCACAGTTTTCGTGTTTGTTTTTGGCCGCCTCGGAAAAGTCAAAATTTTGACTGTCGGAATAATGTCCCTAACTGTCGGAATTTTTGTGCTTATGTGCTTATGTGTTCATAAAATTTTCAAAAAAAATTTTCAAAAAAAAAAAATTCAAAAAAGAATCATGCATCATGCCTTTTTAAGACACATAAAAAAAAAAATTCCTATTTTACTCAGAAAAAGAATATAGACTGCTTGCACACTACGCGCACGTGACCGTACACTTGCACACTACGTCCTTAACCGGGAAATCCTTGTCGCGGTCCGTTTGGTCTTATTACGCCTCTCGGATGAGCACGGGACTACCCAAACATCCCATGGAGCCTCGTGTCGACCATGCACTTGTCCGTGACACACTTTGTCAGAGACCCGGTTGGTTTTTAGTACTGGTGCATGTCATGCCCTGTACGTGTATAGACCTTTCCTTTCAAGCCTTTGTCGGCATACCGACTCAATATCTTCGGGGACCACTAATCGGTCGAAGTTGCCGGTTTTCCGCCGGACTTTGACCAAGATATTGACCGGCGCCTTGACTTCGGCTCGGCGCACAAATTATACAACGACTCCCGGCATTGACACTTTGAGTCATCAAGGATTAATGAATATTCCATGCCTAATTACGGCTTAGCGACGACAAGTCAAGATCAATTGTGGACGCTTATCGGTCAAATCATGCCGACTTTTCGTCGAGCCCTCGGACATGATCTTGACTTTCGACGTCGGCTTTGTCCGTAATTTACATCGAATGCTCGTTAAGACTCGATTACCCGAGACTTTTAGGATCGTTTTCTTTCGGTCGGTGGGACCCGCTTGCCCTATAGGACCCTCGCCCGGGGCTGTCCACCCTGGGAGGTCGAAATACGGGTGGAATACGAGGGGCTTATAGACGTAGTGATGGGGCCCACCGATCCGAGGAATCGAGTAGTTTGCAAAAAAAAAAAAAAAAGCAATCTTTTCCAACCGATTAGGTTAATAAAACGTGTTTTAAGTAAACATGAACAAATAATTGCATGTTGCATGAGCCAAAAGCCCAAACACCTACCCTCCTTCCATTCCCCACATACGAACCCTCATGTCTTTCCCCCATGACTCCGCACAAAGGTTGGTTTCGGGCACCGGGTCACCGTTTAATCAGTTGGGAAGAGTCAAGCGCATCATCTGCTTCACCGTCTGTTCTGACTCCGAATTTTAGAATGTCGCATCAGCGAGTAACGATGGGGACAACGTCACTCTGCCTCCGGGACTCCTCGGACGGAACAACGGTGGAATCGGCTAGCCGAACAGGATGAGAGTGCGCCGGGAAGCACGGTTGAACGGCCTTATGGAGGCTATCAAAAGCCATGGATTGGCCGCCGGTCTCAACCCGGATGGCACCTTCATGTGGAAGAAGAGGAAGACCACAATTCCGCTCTTGGTCAACCCGACTACTCCGAGGATGCCACCACCGGCCTCCCAGGTACTACCGCACGAGCCCGTGCTCCTCGATCCCTAGGTCGGCCGGCTCCCAACCGCGAACCACCGGATCCATGCGGCTGACGGGGCGAGCCGGTTCGCGCAATGCCTCGGTGGGGACAAAGTCGATGCGAAATGCCTTCCCGTGGTTGGGGATACCCGGAATGCCACGACAAATTGGGATCCCGCCTCGGTTTGGGACCAATCAATCCGGACTTTCGCGACAACGGTTTGGAATGCCACCACGGTTTGGTTCGGGGCAACGGTCGGGAGCCCCTCCTCGGAATGATGCTAGCTCGGTTGCTCCTCATACGGCTTCCGCAAACCCATTTCTCACTCGGGGTTCAACGGGTTACCAAGCCCCCATCCCGTTTCATCGAATCACCGGGACCACGGTATCCTCTCGGTTATGCATCCTTGCCACAACCGGCCATGCAATTCAACAACCGGGGACGGCGGCCCGCACTTAAGCCTACTTATGGGCCTCACTCCGGAAATCCAAGCCATCTGGCTACCTCGAATCTGCCTCCATTTTCTCTGCCGATTGGAAGCCAACAACAAGTCATTTGGGTTCTATCCCTTTGCCCAAGCTCCTACCTACACTCCCCGGGGTAATTTGGGCCAAGGACGGGTTTTCACCTATGCCCCGGAGTATGGTATTCCTTCCACCAATGCACCACCAACGGCTAGTCCTCTTCCTGGCTCGAATATCGGCTCGGGAATTCCCGCTCCACCTTTGGATCCCCAATTGGCTTGGTTTATGGAGCAACACAAGGAAATGAAAGCACGGATTCTTGAATTAAGCGCCAAAAAGAACACGCTCTTCGGCCTACGGATCCCAGACTCGATTGTCCCCACTGCCTCACAAGTTTGTGATGCCCACTCTGGAATTATTTGACGGGAGTGCATGCCACTAAAACTCACTTGGACACCTATACTTTGGCAATGAAGGCTAAGGGATGCACAAACCGGCGGTTGGCCGATTACTTTAGTCTCTCTTTGAAATCGGGGGCTTTGAAATGGTTTTTCCGATTGCGGCTGAAGCTAGGGCTACTTGGGAACAAATTACCGGTACTTTCACGAGATAAGTATAAAGCCAACTTGGAGTGGGAGACAAACGAGTTGACACACGCAAACAACGATGCGGCGCCCTAATGAGAATATTGGGGATTTCTATAAGAGATGGAACTTAAAGCTCGGTGAAATGGCCATTCCTCCCTCGACGAGGAGCGATTAGACATCTTTCGGTCATGCTTGAAGCCGCATTTGAGAGCTTCCCTCGGCCACTTCCCTACGGCGACTTGCGTGCAATGGTTAATTAGGGGCTAAGTTTGAAAAGGCTTACAATCGGCGGCCATTGCTGCACACTGCCTACGGATATCGGGCTCCTCCCTCCAAAACTACTCCCACTTTCGCTAAAGGCAAAGAGGCGATTGGCTACGCGGGACGGGGCTGTAACAATGCCACTTCCTTTGTTCCCAAGCCCGATGCATCCGGATCCGGCTCAAGACTTGAGAAACTTTGGGATGCCTTTGAGTGATATCTTCAGAGGTTTGGTGAGAGAAGGTTTGCTCCGGCCTTTGGAAAATTATCGGCCTAGAAACCCCAACACTCCTTTGGATACCTCCAAGCATTGTGCCTTTCATCGGTGCCATGGGCACTGACGGATGATTGCGTCCCCACGAAAAGGCCATCCAAGGGTTGATTGAGCAAGGGAGGTTAGAGATGCACGAAGGACCCAATACTATCAATAACCCGCTCCCTAACAACATGAGTGTCAACATGATCGAGTTTGGTGGTTCAAGTCTTGTGGGCACAATGGAGTTTGACTCGTCCCTTTGCAAGGTCAATGAACCGATCATCGCGAGCAATGAAGATGGTTGGATTGAGCAAAAAGTTGCCAAGGAAATCCTGATGGAAAGGTCTGCAATAGCTCCCGTCTCCGGCGTCGAAGAATAGATGCATGGTTCAACGAGCAAGAGCGGCTAGGCGGGGGCTACCTATCTTTAAAATAGTCTTTTGAGTCAACCTTCGTAGGTTCTAGTACTTTTCTTTCACCTAAGTCCTTCCTGGACATTTGTCGTTGTAGTCCATTTTGGACATAGTGGTTAAGTGTCTAATTTTTAATATAAGTCTTTTTTCTTTTCTTGCTAGACTCGAGACATCACTTGCGCACCCACGTTACACTTAATTGAAATGGTTTTATCCAAAATGATCACTTGTGCTGCTCAACCACTAATTCTTCGAAAATGATTAATATTTAAACTAATCGGAGCGAGAAAATCAATTGATATCCTTCCCAAATTGGGGCTCACCAACTCCCCATCTTGCATCTCATATGCTCACATCCCTTTCATCATCATCATCTCGTTGCTCGATGAATTTGCATGGATCTTTTCTCATATAAAGCTTAAGCAAGCAATGAAGACTTAATCTCGTTTAGGTCATCCAGTAGGGATTGCGGTTGAAACCTTTCACCCATAGGAAAGCCATTACCTCACCCTTACTAAACACTACCCTCTCATTTCAAGATCGGCGTGTTTTGAAACCCGGTTTAGCCATCATTTTTGCTCCATACTGAGAGAAAGTCCAAGCGAGCCCGAGAAGTTAATCGGCGATGCGCAAATTATCTCAAGCCATGAAGGAAGGACAAAGATAATCCTCAACTCCTCAGGAAGCTTTCCAAGTCAAAAAAAAAAAAACAAAAAAAAAAACAAAAAAAAAAAACAAAAAAAAACAAAAAAAGAAACAAAAAAAAAGAGAAGGATTTTAAAATCCTCACAATCTCGGATATAATTCCAAGCTCCTCAGGAAGCCTTCCAAAAAAAAAAGAAGAAGAACTCAAAAGTCCCCGACATCTCAAGAAGCTCTCCAATGATCAAAAAGGAGCCTGAATTCTCGCAAGATCGCAAAAAGTTGTCAGTAGCTCGGACTTCCTCTTACCATTACCTTAAATCAATCCCAAGCCATCCTCTCTATTTTAGAGGATACTCCCATTACCCTCGCCTTTGGCCAAAGTCAAAATTTGACCTCTCATTCTTAGAGGCAATCAATCTTCCCCGCCATAGATTTCCCAAACACGTCCCTACAAGCCAACCTCTCATCTTTAGAGGTTCAGTCAGCAAAAGGCCCAACCGACCTCTCATCTTAAGAGGTCAAAATTTCCCAAAATCACCCGATGGCCGATCGAAGCCCGGAAACCCAACTACAGTCCCTATCGGATAGCAGTTTCATTCTAATATCCTCGATGTCAGGATCAAATTAATGCTTCATTGCTTGCTTAAAATTGGAATCTAATCCATCTTGGTCCAAAATTACCAATCAAAGATTGTGCAAATTCAACCCTTCCCTTCATGTGAGCATATTTCATTTCTCCTCACAAACACTTGCCGTGGATGTCCCACTGGGGCTTCGCATCCGTGTCTTTCATGGACACTCTAAGGGGATATGTTATTCAATCCTCAAAATCCCCAAAGGTCCTCAGACCCTCGAATTTCAACATTCGTTCTCTTTTCATTCGGGATAGGCCCGAACTACGGCGACCTGAGCTCTTCATAATGGAGGGAACGTAGGCAACCAGAAATTGGTCCGGTCGAAATCATAAACAAATCTCAAAAAAAAAAGAAAAAAGAAAAAAAAAACCCGGTCTCATCAAGGATCGTCCCTATACACTTTCCACCCTTCCGAGCTTGATTCTCGATATCAGTTGGTTTTCTCCTTATGATTAATCAAAATATTTGTTCATATCAGATTTAGGGATTGAATAACCCGAACATTAACAAAGGGTTTTAAGCAGCTTTGTGATCATCATGAATAAGACAAGTTTTCAAGTGTCTCGACAAGTCTTCTCTTTCTATATCATAGGAAAATAGAGCCAAACACTGTCTTTCTGTCAGCAGGGGCTTCCATACACTTTTCCACACCTTGTGATGCTTATACTCTCTCAAAAGAGTCAAACCTAAAGCGAGTGTGTATACACAAAATCGGGATTCATTCCCACTTTTCGAAAGATGTGCCCCTGCACGTAAACGTTTTTGAGTCTTGTCCAGTGACTGGTTGACTAAGATTTGAAAAGATGGGTACCCCCTCGGCCACATAATGACTCTGTCTGCAACAAGACTGCTCTGAATTTCTTCACGCTGGGGCTTGCTAAGCGGTTCTCCCAGGTTCTCCTGTATCAGCTCTTCAAGCTGGGGCTTCCATAGTCATCCTTGGGTCCACATTGCGTTCTTCACTACGAGATAGATTCGCCAAGTCACTTCTTCAAAATCCGGACTTTGCCTACTCAGGATCCGGGGGCTTTGTCAAGACGGTCTTTTGGACCCGAATTTTATCAAGAAAGAATTTCAGCTTCAGAACTGGGTACACGGCAGCCTCCGTAGCATCGGAATTCAAGATCGGGGTTTCTCCGGCATTAGCAATTCCATCAAATCATTCTCCGGATAAGGTTTCGGCCGAGGTCACAGCTCACCCAAATGAAAGAAGCTTCACTCATATCAACGTGCCCTAGAGCCTGTCAGCATCAGCTTCAAATGACCAAGATTGAGAGAGAAAATTCCAATCAAGACCCGGGATCCGAATCCAATCTCATCAAAATTGAGATCCATGTGATACTGCTGACAAAACCTCACCAACAACCGCTGTTTAAATCGCGATCAAGGGTTCTC
The DNA here is from genome assembly GCA_022495995.1 of Adenophora triphylla var. japonica. Taxonomy (NCBI): domain Eukaryota; kingdom Viridiplantae; phylum Streptophyta; class Magnoliopsida; order Asterales; family Campanulaceae; genus Adenophora; species Adenophora triphylla. The sequence goes on from JAFEMH010007402.1 coordinate 50,270, forward strand.
ATCCCCCACATGCTCAAAATCTGTTCCAAACAGTCTCCAGACACATACATAACCATGCATCCCCACAAAAATCTCCCAAGGGCTCATGTAGCATGCACAAAACTTGAATCAATAGGAAAAATCCTAAGTGAATTGAAGATCATAAATCATAATTTCCCTGTCAAAAGCTTAGGCTAGGTGCATCTTCGAAAGCAAGTAAATGCATCATCTCGCAAACATATGCAGTGATACTCTCACAATCATTTTTGGCTCTATGCATGCATCTGTCATCATGAATGTCATATATGCATCTTCCTCTTCACTAACGAATGCAGGAATTCAAACGTGAAATCAAATCCCCCTTTTCGGCAAGAATGATCTTCACCAAAGTCGACCTCCAATGTCCACAAACGGATGAAGACAGCCTCCAACATCTACAGTTTGGCAAAGACAAGCTCCGGCGTCTGCAACTTGCTAAAGACGACCTCCAATGTCCACAAATGGATGAAAACAGCCCCCAATGAAGACCACCTCCAGTGTCTACAATTCGGTCAGAGACGCCAAGTTCTCGCATACAAGTCGGTCAGGGACGCCAAGTTCTCAAATGCAAATCAAATGCCAATCGGTCAGAGACGCCAAGTTCTCGAATACAAGTCGGTCAGGGACACCAAGTTCTCAAAATGCAAATCGGTCAGGGACGCCAAGTTCTCAAATGCAAATCAAATGCCAATCGGTCAGAGACGCCAAGTTCTCGAATACAAGTCGGTCAGAGACGCCAAGTTCTCGCATACAAGTCGGTCAGGGACGCCAAGTTCTCAAATGCAAATCAAATGCCAATCGGTCAGAGACGCCAAGTTCTCGAATACAAGTCGGTCAGGGACGCCAAGTTCTCAAAATGCAAATCGGTCAGGGACGCCAAGTTCTCAGATGCAAATCAAATGCCAGTTGGTCAGAGATGCCAAGTTCTCCAATACAATCCGGTCAGAGACGCCAAGCTCTCCAATACAATCAGGTCAAGGACGCCAAGTTCTCCAATACAATCCGGTCAGAGACGCCAAGCTCTCCAATACAATCAGGTCAAGGATGCCAAGTTCTCCAATACAAATCGGTCAGAGACGCCATGTTCTCAAAACGCAAATCGGTCAGAGACGCCAAGCTCTCCAATACAATCAGGTCAAGGACGCCAAGTTCTCCAATACAATGCGGTCAGAGACACCAAGTTCTCAAAAGCAAGAAGTCCCAATGTGAATACAAGCTCAACCACCTCTACAAAGTTGACGATCACCAGCAAGATGCAGACTCAACCAAACTCCTCCTTCAGGTCAAAATGCCTCCAAAGACAGCAAATCGTCGGCAGAAATCGTCCCACGAACGGCAACCTAACAACTCTTCATCAACATCAGCTGAAGCCTCAGTCCTTCCGGCAGCTACAGGTAAGCACAGCACAGGTATGAAAGCATATCTTAGTCAACTACTTTTCTAAAAGAACATTATCATCAAATCTTAGGGTGACTTCCCAAAAATAGTCAAACCACAGGGTGACTTCCCAAAAATAGTCAAACCATAGGGAGACTTCCCCAAAACAGTCAAATCTTAGGGCGACTTCCCCAAAACAGTCAAAACCTTAGGGTGACTTCCCCAAAACAGTCAGATCACAGGGTGACTTCCCCAAAATAGTCAAACCATAGGGTGACTTCCCAAAAACAGTCAGATTACAGGGCGACTTCCCAAAAATAGTCAAACCACAGGGTGACTTCCCAAAAATAGTCAAACCATAGGGAGACTTCCCCAAAACAGTCAAATCTTAGGGCGACTTCCCCAAAACAGTCAAAACCTTAGGGTGACTTCCCCAAAACAGTCAGATCACAGGGTGACTTCCCCAAAATAGTCAAACCATAGGGTGACTTCCCAAAAACAGTCAGATTACAGGGCGACTTCCCAAAAATAGTCAAACCATAGGGCGACTTCCCCAAAATAGTCAAACCATAGGGCGACTTCCCCAAAATAGTCAAAACCTTAGGGCGACTTCCCCAAAACAGTCAAAACCTTAGGGTGACTTCCCCAAAACAGTCAGATCATAGGGCGACTTCCCCAAAATAGTCAGATCATAGGGCGACTTCCCAAAAATAGTCAGATCATAGGGTGACTTCCCCAAAACAGTCAAACCATAGGGCGACTTCCCAAAAATAGTCAGATCATAGGGTGACTCCCAAATACAGTCAATCTCTAGGGCGACTTCCCAAAAATAGTCAAACCACAGGGCGACTTCCCAAAAATAGTCAGATCATAGGGTGACTTCCCCAAAACAGTCAAACCATAGGGCGACTTCCCAAAAATAGTCAAACCATAGGGCGACTTCCCAAAAATAGTCAAACCACAGGGCGACTTCCCAAAAATAGTCAGATCACAGGGCGACTTCCCAAAAATAGTCAGATCATAGGGCGACTTCCCAAAAATAGTCAGATCATAGGGTGACTTCCCCAAAACAGTCAAACCATAGGGTGACTCCCAACACAAATCAATCTAGGACGACTTCCCTAAAATAGTCAATCCTCGGGTGACCCCCAGATACAGTCAATCCTTGGTCCATCCACTTGACCGACATTGATCACCTTTCTTCCCGATGGTTCTCGTAAGCCCGAGTCTTCCCCAGCAAGAATACCTTCAAATAGCCTCCATCAGGTAAAAAACCTCAACTTAGGTTCATACTCCTGAACTAAGTTCCCATTTAGGTTCATACTCCTGAACTAAGTTCCCATTTAGGTTCATACTCCTGAACCAAACCCCGACTTAGGATCATACTCCTGAACTAAGTCTCCATTTAGGTTCATACTCCTGAACCAAACCCCGACTTAGGATCATACTCCTGAACTAAGTCTCCATTTAGGTTCATACTCCTGAACCAAACCCCGACTTAGGATCATACTCCTGAACTAAGTCTCCATTTAGGTTCATACTCCTGAACCAAACCCCGACTTAGGATCATACTCCTGAACTAAGTCTCCATTTAGGTTCATAGTCCTGAACCAAACCCCGACTTAGGATCATACTCCTGAACTAAGTCTCCATTTAGGTTCATACTCCTGAACAAGACCTCAACTTAGGTTCATACTCCTGAACTAAGTTCCCATTTAGGTTCATACTCCTGAACCAAATCTCAACTTAGGTTCATACTCCTGAACTAAGTTCCCATTTAGGTTCATACTCCTGAACCAAATCTCAACTTAGGTTCATACTCCTGAACTAAGTCTCCATTTAGGTTCATACTTCTGAACCAAACCTCAACTTAGGTTCATACTCCTGAACTCAGTTCCCATTTAGGATCATATCCCCTCAAAAGAAATTCCCGGCAGTAAAACGTAAGACCGAGTGCCCCGAGAAAGATAACGGAATCCCGTATCTCTCATCAAAAATCATTCCCGGCAGTAAAACGTAAGACCGAGTGCCCCGAGAAAGATAACGGAATCCCGTATCTTTCATCAAAAATCATTCCCGGCAGTAAAACGTAAGACCGAGTGCCCCGAGAAAGATAACGGAATCCCGTATCTTTCATCAAAAATCATCCCCGGCAGTTAAACATAAGACCGAGTGCCCCGAGAAAGATAACGGAATCCCGTATCTCTCATCAAAATCATTCCCGGCAGTAAAACGTAAGACCGATTTCCCCGACAAATACGTCTGTTTTTCCCCAGCAAAGGCTAACAAAATCCCCAGCAAAGTCAACAGAATCTCAAAAGCCAACGAAATCTCGAGAAGATCTCGAACTACGAAAGGGCTTGATTCCCACTAGGGATACGTAGGTAGCCTATCATTAGGTCCAGCCCCTCGACCAAAACGGTCACCCTCTCCTTCGGCAGCAGACGAAGTCCACCGAAAGGCCATTTCAAGTTAAGGTCCGAGGCGCCTAAAAGGCCATCATCACCAAGGTTCGAGGCACCTAAAACGCCATCTCCAAGGTTTAAGGCATCTAAGACGCTATCACTAGGAAAGCGATAAATCGCAGTCATCCCCAGCAGAGACCGAAAATGGTCATTCCTATCCCCAGCAGAGCGGATACCCATCAGACCGAAAATGGTCATCTCTAATCCCCAGCAGAGTTTCTCTCCAACAATCGACTGCAGGACTCGCTCATCAGGTTCGAGGCACCTAAAACGCCATCATCTCCAGGGTCAAGGACCCGAACTACGGCCGGCTTGATTCCCACTCGGGATACGTAGGTAGCCTATCGCTAGGTTCAGCCACTCGATCACTTGATCATCCTGTCAAATATGGAGCCTTACTCTTATCGACGACCCCGCTTCCTTCGAAAGCGCCGTCGCCGAGGGGCTACTGTAAGTGCTCCAATTTGAGTTGGTAGTTTTTTCGTTAGAAAGTTAACGAAAGTTTTAACATTTCTAACATTTCTAACAATCTCTAACCTTCCTAACCAAGCAAGAGTAGGTTAGGGTTTGCCATTTAAAGTTAAACCAAAAAAGGAATCCAAAAAAGCAAAAGAATTAAGAAAATCCCGAAACAGCAAGTTGAAAAACAATTTCTGCTGATATTTTGAAAAATATTCTTCCTGTTCAAAGCCTGGAGCAGCATTTAAATGCACCAGGCACGTTTTACAACCCCGTCCGCGCGGATATGTTTGATCCTCACAGAGGGCTATAAATTAAGCCCTCCTCTCTCAGTTTACATAACACATTTTGACACAGCAACGAAGTTCTGGCGAAATATAGAGAGAAAACAGTGGGAATCCTTTGATTGCCACCATTTTCTCTTGAATATTTCCCAATCCACTCCAAACATTCTCAAATCACTCTTAAACACACCAAGCTCAAGCTTGAAACACTACTCAAGAGGAAGATTAGGGAGAAAACATGGAGGACTTAAGTGTTATCCACTTGTTTTCTCTTTGATCAACTCTATCATCAAACCCTAAACACATTCAAGCCTTGAATCCACCCAAACACAAACCCAAACACCAAATCTTGATACTCCTCAAGTCAAAACACCAAATCTTGATACTCCTCAAGTCAAATTCCAAGCCTAGGAAGATAGGGTGTCACCATTGGTAAAGCCCTCCTTCTCAAAACCCTAAAATTCTCTTTTAACTTCTTGTTCATCTTGTTCTTCTTACTTGGGTCTTTTTGATGTCTATTTTAACTTAAGTTTTGACCCAAGATGGTCATCTTGAAGTTCATCTTCATGAATGACCATCTCAAATGGTCCACATTTTAGATCTCTAGTTGATTTTTCTCTTAAATTTCATTTCTACAAAACATCCCCTTTCCCTTTGCAAAGGACATGTTTCAACCCCATAAATTCCCCAAGGATGACTTGAATATGATAACCACTTAACAAAAAGTAGTGGTATCAAGTCTAGGGATGAAAATGGGGTGAACATAGATGCAAATCCCCCAAAAATTACATTTTCCCTCAAGAACATCTTGCTGTCCAGTAGCATTGTTCTGAGACCTCAGTCCATTCTACTATTTTTTGGACCCAGTAAAACTTGGAATTGGATGTTGACTACAAAACACTTTTTGTAGCCAACATCCGGATCTTTCCAGACATATTTTTATTTTATTTTTTGGGTGAGTAAAACTCTTCTTTTCAATTTTTCTTTTAGAGGCCAGTTCATCAGCTTCTGGAAATCCAGATTTCACATCTGAGATTTCCAGAAGGTTTTGACCCCTCAAATTACTTCCAAAATGGAAAGTTTCTTTGCAGAAACCCTATTTAGGGTGTTTTAAACAACTTTCATTCTCGGACTTTCCCCAGATTCTGAGGTTTTGAAGCCTTTAAGTCCATTTCAAAGTCAAGGGTCAACTGCCTTCTTTCATTCTGGCAGAATTGCTTTTCAAATCCAAAAATCTTTTGAGTGCCAAGACTCAACCCAAAAATTCTCCAAAAAATCATGGGATCAGTTTAAAGTCTTAAAAAGAGATCCCAATTTTCATTTTTCCCAGTTTCAAATTATTTTGGTCAAAACACACACACACACACACACACACACACAACAAAGGATTTTGAATGTTTGGAAGACTCGTTTTTACGAGGCGTTCCGGGTGCACACTAACGTCCTTCCCGGCACGTAACGTGACCTCCGAACTTGAATCTCTTGATTCCGGGCATTTTTCAAAGTTTTGGCCCTTAAAACAAAAATGGCGTGGCGACTCCGTTTGATTTCAAAAAAAATCGGGTACATCACAATAACCATCTGGGAATTTAAGTTTATTCACCCAATCACACAAACACGCTTTAGACTGCTTATCCAACATGTAACATGCTTTCGGATACTTTTCAGTTGCATCATCATGCTTCAACTCAGGTCTGCGACACTAATCATTTAGCTCCTCTCTAGATTTAGAAGTGTCCTTTGTCTTTTGTGGCACATTCATAACCGTGTTAAACACATTTTCGAACACATTTTTTTCTATATGCATAACATCAAAATTGTGCCGAATCAAATTAGAGCTCCAGTATGGCAAGTCCCTAAATATGCTTCTTTTTTTCCAACCACATATTTTTGAAATTGATATGTTAACAACATCTGCATCTTGCTTTGTCACCTTTTTTAAACCCAAATTTTCCAACTCGCTAAGAAGTTTCGACCCTTCACGTATATCGGGGGGATCTCTTGTAACTGTTTGTCTTTTTCTAAAGTTCACCTTATTTTTCCTATATACATGATTTTGTGGAAGGAACTTTCGATGGTTGTCAAACCAAGATTTCTTCTTGCTGCGCTTTAGCGTGAATGCATCAGTTTCTTCCATGCAATGCGAACAAGCTAACCTTCCGGCTGTGCTCCACCCCGACAACATTGAATAAGCAGGAAAGTCACTTATTGTCCACATCAAAGCAGCTCGCATTTGGAAATTTTGCTTCTTAGAAATATCATATGAACAAACGCCTACCTCCCACAATTGTTTCAACTCTGCAATAAGAGGCTGCAAGTAGACATCCAATTCATGCTTTGGGTTATTTGGCCCTGGAACCAACACGGTCAAGAAAATATATTCGTCTTTCATACACACATCGGGGGGCAAATTATATGGTGTTATTATCACCGGCCATGACGAAAATTGTTCCATGACTGACCAAATGGCTGAAAATCCATCAGTGCACAATCCCAACCTGATATTTCTGCTTTCAACAGCAAACTCCGGATGTATTTGGCTAAAATGTTTCCAAGCCGGTGAATCTAAAGGGTGATTGTAAGTACTCAAATCCGGTTCGTAAAAGTATATTAAAAATGCGTTAATTCACACTTTACAGATTAATGAGATTTTTCGGGACTTTCCGGATCATTCAAAATTAAAGAGTATTAAAAATACGTTAGAACACGTTGAAAATATTACTTTTTAAAAATACGCGATTTTCGGGACTGTTTCGATATTTATTCGGACATTTAATTAACAAAACTGTCAAAATTCGGACAAAAGACGAAACAATACCAAATTTTTGGTTAACTTCTCTCAAAAGTCGTCCAAGGGTCAAATCAAGGTCAAATCAAGGTCAAATCAATGTCAAAATTGTAGGGTTTCCGAGGGTCCATGCGCAGCGGAATAAGCAATAACTCGAAAAACCCCAAGCCCTAGAATCCGTTCTAGATGAATAATTAAGAAAGATGAAATAGAAATACCAACCTTGAATGCTTTTGCCTTTGATTAACTTGACCCAACTCCAGATTGAACGACCTTGTTAATCCTTGATGAACGAACGGGAATCACGAACCAAAGATCTTGACGAGCGAAGATCCTCTATGTGTATCCACGCGATGAACGAACCCTAGAACTCTTCTAGGAGGATTGCTAGATCCTATTGATTGAAACACCTTTCAATCAATGAAGAACAATGGATTTGGTGGTGTTTGATTCTCAATTCTCAATTGAAATCTCTCACTTTTGATGTTTCTCTCAAGCCAAAACGTTCTCTCTCCGGCTAGGGCAACCAGGGGTAAGTATTTATACGTTATAAAACTTTTCCCCTCGTGAAAACCCTAGTTTTAAGTCAATTCCACGTCAGTCCAGTGCCCAGGGGACGAGTCGTCCCCTGGCACCCAGCTTCTGAATCTGGCGTCCCCCTTAAGGGGAATAGTTGGTTCTGGCCTGGGGACGAGTCGTCCCCTGAGAACAAAAACTCCATATTCTTCATTTTTGACAATTCGTTCGATGCGTGTGACCCCATAGGACTATATTATGTTGGCAATGAGTTCGATCACATCGATTCTCATAAGACATGAGCGGACTCTAGCAAGCCATCATGCCTACCCAAATAATATAATATCAAGTTCGATTTCCTATATAGAACATATCACAATCCCATTGTCACACGATGTTATATTGAACATGAGTCATGGTCCACGTCAACTCATATTGTTCAATGCTTTCTCGTTACCAAGTAAATTGATTAATCGAATGATATTAATCACATTAATTCATTCGGGCATGGCCATGCACTACATCAATCTTACTTACGAGTGGCCTAGCAAAAATCTCTCTTTACGAGGGACAATTTTCCATCTTGACTTATCATTCTTCCCAACAAGAATCATACCATGCCAATGATAGCCCTTATTGTCATCCGGTTAAGGACAACGTTAAACTATATCAAACATGATATTCATCGAGCGGAAGACGATGATAATCTCAGGTCAAAGGATATCAATGATATGACTATATGAGATTTAATTATGACATTTGACCATGACATAAATCTCATAATGGGTCAAGTCCAGTACCTTGTTCTCTAACAAGTACCCATGAATCTAAAGTGCATCTCCATGCATATAATCATCACATGATTATCCATTAGACTTCATACTAGTGCTTCATAAGTACTAGGGACGCGATTATTATAACTAAACATGCAAACATATATAATAATCAAAGAAACATTCTCTTATATAAATGAACAATGACATTACATAAAGGTCTATCTCTATAGGCCTAGGGCACTAACACCTACAGTCTCCCACTTGCACTAGGCCCAATCATTCATGTATCTTATACCCATGGACCTAACATGACCATCATGTTTAGCTTGTGGCAAAGGCTTGGTGAAGAGTCCGAAATGTTGTCATTCGTTGGTACCTTGCATATTTTAACGTCTTCCCTTTCACAGATTTCTCAAATGAGGTGGAAACGTCTTAGAATGTGTTTGGATCGTTGATGTGACCTTGGTTCTTTTGCTTGCACAAATGACACCACAATTGTCACAACAAAGTTCTACTGGATTAGTGATACTTGGAACAATTCCAAAACACTAATGAACTTTTGATCCAAACTGCCTTTTCTAGCTACATCATATGTTGCTAAAATTAAGCCTTAGAAGTAGAATCGGCTACGATTTTCTGCTTGGAACTCTTCCAATAAAATCGCACCTCCAATAAGCATAAACACAAATCCTAATTGCGATTTTAATTAACTTTGTCAGTTTGGAAGTTAGCATCCGTGTAACCTTTACAACAAGATTAACTTCCAACCTTTCAAATACCAAGAACGTATCCTTAGTTCTTCTTAAGTACTTTAAGGATCGTCTTGACTGCCATCCAATGGTTCTCACCAGGATCTGATTGGTATCGACTCATCATGCTCAAAGCATACGAGACGTCGGGTCTAATACAAATCATGGCATACATGACAGATCCAAATGTCGGAGCATATGGAACTTCATCCATTCTCTTTTGCTCATCAGTTGTCATGGGACACTGAGTCTCGCTAAGAGTAATACCATGACCCATTGACAAGTTACCTTTCTTAAAATCATCTAAGAACCTTATCAATATGAGTATTTTGACTCAAACCAACTTATCCTTTTAGATCTATCTCTATAGATCTTGATACCAAGGATGTAAGCGGCTTCACCCATATCATTCATTGAGAAACCTTTCCTTGACCAAGACTTGACAGTCTTAAGTGTCGGAACTTTGTTTTCAATGAGTAAGATATCATTGTCATATAACAATAGAAATAATACTATGCTCCCACTGAATTTCATGTATACACAAAGTTCATCTTCGTACTTGATGAAGTCAAACTCTTTGACCGATTCATCAAAATGAAAATTCCAACCCCTCGAAGCTTGCTTCAACCCATCTTATGGATCTTTGCAACATGCATACTTTCTTAGAATTTCTTGGATCGACAAACCTTCGGGTTGTGTACTTGTACACATCCTTAAGAATCTTTCCATTTAGGAAAGTCGTTTGTCATCCATTTGTCATATCACATAGTCATAATATGCGGCTATGACAATTGAAATTCTAACAGACTTCGGCATTGTAATGGGTAAAATGGTTTCAACATAGTCAATACTATGAATTTGCCTAAATCCCTTTACTACAATCCTTAGTCATGAAAGTATACACCTTCCATCCATGTCGGTCTTGAAGACCTACTTGCACCCTTTAGTTTTACACCTTCAGTAGCTCAATCAAGTTTCAAACTTGATCATCGTACATGGATTGTAATTCGGACTCCATGGTTCCTAACCATTTATCCGAATTAGGAGTGGACATCCCTCTAGATAGTAAGTAGGATTGTCATTCTCAATGACTTCCACTTTATTACTTTCCGATATGAGAAATCAATATTTCTCGGATTCGGACCGTTACCTATCCAATCGACGATGGACTTGTGTAACTTGAACCGGTTCCACAACTCCTTGTGAACTTGGTTCCATCTCTACTCTTGGTTCCATGTTATTTTCAGGTTCTTGAACTCTTCAAAATCAATTTTACTCCCACTAGATCCTTTATTGAGAAACTGTTTCTCAAGAAACGAATCATATAGAGCAACAAACACTTTGTTCTCATTGCGGTTGTAAAACTAAAATCGAAATTAACCTGTCGGTTGGTGCTAACTTATGAGAGACAAGTCTCTTTACATAAGATTCGCAACCCCAAATCTTTATGAAAGACATTCTTTCATGCCACATCTCATGTGGGGACTTAGGAATCGATTTAGTAGGGACACAATTCAGTGTAACCGCATTATTTCTAATGCATATCCTCAAAAGGAAATAGGAAAGTCAACTTGACACATCATCGAACGAACCATGTCATACAAGGTTCAATTCCTCCTCTCAGACACACCATACAATGTGGTGTTCCGGGTGGAGTCAACTCTGAAACGATTTCGCAGTTTTGAGATGATTGTCAACCTCTTGGCTCAAATATTCATTACCTCAATCTAATCGAAGTACTTTAATAGTTTTGCCAAGATTGGTTTTTGTACTTCATCTTGAAATATTCGAAATATCTCAAATGATTCACCTTTGGACTTCATCAGATAGACATAGTCATATCTAGATAAGTAACCGGTGAATATGATGAAATACCGAATTCCTCCCCTAGCAATGCTACTTAATAGTCCATATACATCTCATGTATAAGGGCCAATAAGCCACTACCCTCCCACTACTCTTAGTGTAGGGTGGTTTGGTCATTTTACCAAATAAACGAGATTCACATACCTCAAATGATTCATAATCATATGAGTCTAAATGTCCATGTTAATGGAGTTTAGATTATACGTTTCTCATTTATATGACCAAGCCGGCAATGCCATGTGAATGTGTTGTTCACATCATTCGGTTTAGATTTCACACTTATATTATAGATATCTTCAATATTATTTTGTATCTTAACATCAAGGATATGAAGACCATTTAATGACATATGCATTACAATAATGCATATCATTAAATAAATATAAGGCTTCTTATTTTCAACAAGAGAATTATATCTTTCATCATCCTCATAAGAAACAAAATAATACTCCTACTCAAATTCGGAACATAGTCACACTTGTTCAAAACAAGTACTAGTCCACAAGGTAAAGTGACTTCATAAGTCCCTACGGCTAATGCAGCAACTCTTGCTTCATAACTATGCATAGGTTTAATTCACCTTCTTTGAGTAGCTTTCTATTCTTTATTTCTTGCACATTTAGACAAATGTGGGATCTATATCCGGTATCATATACCCAAGAACAAGAAGTCGAAAGGAAAATATCTATCATATAAATATTTGAAGTAGTAGCAATCAAATTGCCCTTCTTCACCTTTTAGGCCTTCCTTATTAGCCTTGCAACTTTGCTTCCAATGACAATCTCATTGCAGCGGTAGCAAAGCGCATCCTTTTGAGACACTTTGGGTTTAGCCTCTTCGGCTTTGGCAACTTTTGCCCTAGGTTTAGCAACCTTTGCTTTACCTTCTTGCCTTCCCTTTTGAACCCCTTTCTTGTGTTAACCATTAACACACTTGCGGATTGCTCCTTTTGCATCTCATGCATTAAAAGCCTTCACCACAACATATATCTTTTGTCTAGCTTGCACTTGGAACATTTCCTTTTGTGCGTTGTGCTAGAACAAAAGCAATTTCCACGTGTTCAAGGTTCTTCTTAAGAGCCTTTAAACATGGTGGCAAGTATAGGGCAAACAACATCATAGGAATCATCTAAATGTTTCTTATGTTGCTCCTTACCTGTCCTTTGCAACGTTTGCAGTGGGTTCAGCAGGAATAGATTCGTCAAGAACGTACAATTTTGCTTAAGAACTCTTCTTGAGCATCTGATCAAATCAGAATAACTTGTACCGTTCTTTTTGAACTTGTCCTTCATAAGGACGAATCGCAATAAAAAGGATTAATTATAGTTTAATGCTATTTCTACAACAAAATATGCAACACATATGAACACATATAAGTACCGATTTCATTTAAGAGATTAAATAACGTATTTCATAAATACTCCCACTAAATTATATAACCTTCTTATGCAAATATGCATAATATAATTTAATAGGCTAAGACCCAACTTTAATTTAATTTCAAGTCGGCTATGGCACTACTCAAAATTAAACTAAAAAGGTAGATAACATTTATCAATCATATCTATATATGACTCTTAGATCATTATGAGATTATAGACATCATATGTCACATGTTTCAATCTCATCTTATGCCTTAGGCCCAAAACTGTTTTGATAGCCTAATTGAGTTCAACCATGTTAAACGTATAGCAATCACTATTTGCTCATCTTGATCATACAAAGATAGAATCAATGTACCTCGCTGTGGCGTAGCCTACATGAAACTATCCGTGTACTCACAAGTGTTTAAACATGGGTGGCATAAAACAAACTCAAATTACAAAGAAGGTTCAATTTTTCATGCTTATCAATTACATGCCAAGGTTGATTCATGAAAACTATATGAGCATAATTATGAACATGGAATGATGCAACACAAATCATATTTGGTCAGTAATTACTAGTACGCGGCCACGTGCTCCAAAATTATCCCACACTTCCATCGAAGTGCCTGTGGGGAAGGTTTTGGTGTCCAGCCAATATACCAAGTAACACTTCACAAATATCCTAGATTAATCACATTAATCATATTAATGAAATTGACATCCCATAATCTAGATTAATCATATTAATCATATATTTCAATTTCATAATCATGGTATATCAATATATACAATTACTTCTCAAGCAAAACTCATACAATTTCACATTTTAGATCATGCACATCATGAAAATTCATATAATCATATTACACAATTATCATGATTATCTAACTAAACATCATGAACGGGGCTCTGATACCACTGTAGGGTTTCCGAGGGTCCATGCGCAGCGGAATAAGCAATAACTCGAAAAACCCCAAGCCCTAAAATCCGTTCTAGATGAATAATTAAGAAAGATGAAATAGAAATACCAACCTTGAATGCTTTTGCCTTTGATTAACTTGACCCAACTCCAGATTGAACGACCTTGTTAATCCTTGATGAACGAACGGGAATCACGAACCAAAGATCTTGATGAGCGAAGATCCTCTATGTGTATCCACGCGATGAACGAACCCTAGAACTCTTCTAGGAGGATTGCTAGATCCTATTGATTGAAACACCTTTCAATCAATGAAGAACAATGGATTTGGTGGTGTTTGATTCTCAATTCTCAATTGAAATCTCTCACTTTTGATGTTTCTCTCAAGCCAAAACGTTCTCTCTACGGCTAGGGCAACCAGGGGTAAGTATTTATACGTTATAAAACTTTTCCCCTCGTGAAAACCCTAGTTTTAAGTCAATTCCGCGTCAGTCCAGTGCCCAGGGGACGAGTCATCCCCCAGGGGACGAGTCGTCCCCTGGCACCCAGCTTCTGAATCTGGCGTCCCCCTTAAGGGGAATAGTTGGTTCTGGCCTGGGGACGAGTCGTCCCCTGAGAACAAAAACTCCATATTCTTCATTTTTGACAATTCGTTCGATGCGTGTGACCCCATAGGACTATATTATGAAGGACAGGTCGGCCGGTCTGTATTGCATGTTCAAACTGCCTATAAATAGCAGCCTCAGATTTCAGTTTTGAGGAGGTTTTTTTTGTTTACCCATTTCAGTTTTTCAGCCAACAACATTTTTATCCCAAGGATTTTGATCCCATTTTCAGTTTTTTAGCCAAAGTCTTTCAACCCTAACATTTTCAAACACAAAAAACCCAAAATTTTTCACCCCACATCCCCTTTACAAGCCAACAACATTTTTATCCCAAGGATTTTCCTCCCTTTTTTCAGTTTCAGCCAAAGTTTTTTCATCCCATTTTCATGTTTCACCCAAGAAATTGATCCCATTTCAGTTTCACCCCAACATTTTTACCCCATTTACAGCCTTCATCCAAGAAATTTTGGAGAGAGAAAATGCGTTGATTTACGTGAAAATTCCATTTTTTCCCAAATAAAACCTTAAAACACTCTCATATCCGACCCACAAACCCTAAGAAGATAGAGCCAAAATCAAACATTGGTAAACTCTCTTTCTAATCCTAAATCTCCATTTTTTTATGTCATTTCCTTAAAATGTAAACATTAAAGATATCAATTCCATGTCCGAAAATGATCCCTTCTCGATTACTTTTCTTATAAGTAATTTAGAGTTAAAAGTGGGGAGATCCCGATTTGTTGATTGTCATTTTTATCTTATTTAAAATGTCATTTACCTTCCAAATCGTTTGATTTGTTGATCGTCATTTAAATAAATGTCATTTATCTTCCAAATCGTTTGATTTGTTGATTGTCATTTAAATATCGCATTTACTTTAACTGTCCAAGTCAAGGTCTTGACTTGTTGATTGTCATTTACTTAAAATCTTTGTTATTGTCATTTTACTTAAAATGCCTTTATTTTAAAAGCCTTTATTATTGTCATTTAATTAAAAGGGTGATGTTATAATGCCCGATTCATATCAAGAAATGATTCCTAAAATTCTCCTACACTTTACTCTTTGGAGATAAGTAATCTCGGGTCGAAAAATGGAAGATCTTGATATAATCTATTTACATATATATATATATATATATATATATATATATATATATATTATGTCAATATTTCACCCATCAAAATATCTATCATTTTAAACCCTCCATCCAAACTTATCTATATATATATATAAAGGTTGAAGTGCATAGAGCACTTCAACAAACTCATCTTCCCTCCAAAACATGAATGGTCCTAGAATATTTTTTGCTTTAAATCAACTAATCATGAAAACCATTAATTGTCTTTAAATTAACATATTATCCTATTTTCACCCTATTAATTAAATGCAAATAAAACATTACTTTTTTTTCTTACTTTTAGCCACTACTAGTAACACCCCCGTGCGATGCACGGCGTGGTCAAGATTTTTAGTTAATTAATATTTAATATTTAAAATATTATATTTTAAGTCAAATAAATAATCCCTTAAATAAGTAAGCGAATATGAGTATTTTTTATTTGTAAATAATAATTATTAAAATAATTAAAATAAAATGTACTCTTTCCTAGTGTAACACCCGTGCGATGCACGGGATGTTGCTTATACTAAAAAAAACGGATATTAAAATAAAATAAATAAAATAAGATGTTTTTATAAACTGTAGAAACCCCCTTACCACTTACTACAGTGTCAGTACAAACATACATGATTATCATTATTATATATAAATAACCATGTAATGTCAATATAAAAACCTTATTTTGGAATGGAGGGAGCATAATTATGGATGAAAAGGGAAAAAAATCCACATATAAAAAAATACTCCCTCCGTCCTATTAATAACTTCACTTTTTGCCATTTTGGGTGTCCCATTTAAAGCTTCACCTTTTCTTTTTTGGCAAAGAATCTTTACTATTTTCTCCACTCATTCTCTCTCCTATTTCACTATTACACTCACAACACTTTTCAAATTTACTGTTTCCTCCACTCATTCTCTCTCCTATTTTACTATTACACTCACAACATTTTTTTCACCCTTAATTTGCGTGCCGAGACCAAAATGGTGAACTAAATATTGGGACAGAGGGAGTATTCATTATCACAGAAAAATAATTAATCTTTATTTTATTAATGAATGGTAAAATTTTCATTTTCTTCCTAACCTACCCACCTACACTACACATTCACCACACAACAAAACGGGACATACCACCCCCAAAAGGACACACCTTTTTTCCCCTACTTTAGTTATACATTATTTCATTATTTTTTATGATAAGCATAAGCAAATTGTCATACACAAATTAAAATTTTAATTGAATTGGGCTTGATATATAGTAAATAGCACAATTTGAATATATACAGTTAAAATAAAATTATTTGGACAAGTCAGCTTAAAAAATAAACCATGATAAGGCCCACTCATTTTTTTAGGGTTTCAAATATATTCAATGAAAACGTCCATTGAAACGCTCCTTTTTTATTTAAAAAAATGAATAGCAAAAATGTTTCAATTTTTTTTCTATTTAAAATCAACATTTTCATTATCCCAAGAAAACAAAGTAAAAAACGCAATGCTAATGCGGCCAAAAAGTTTACAAAATAATAAATATAAAATGAGGTGACGATATTTTACTAAACATATTTTTATAACTTTATCGTTTCTCATGTAAAAATAGCAAAATAATACTAATAAACGTCCACAAATTATTTGCAATCATGAAATAATTTACAAAAATATATTACCAATTAAAAAAAATGACATGTTCCAAAAAAAATACATTAAATGTTTGTCTATTATATATAAAAAGGGGACATAATTAATGTTGGATTAGCTACTAAAAATAGAAAGGAAAATAGAAAAAAGAAAAATCTATTAAATGTTTGTCTATTACTATCATATACTAAAATGGGACATAATTATTGTTAGATTAGCATATTAAAAATAAAATGGAGAATAGAAGAAAGAGAAACCCATTAAATTAACCTAAACCAATTAATTTAATCAGTACCCACCCCTTTAACAAAAATCCTACTCTCCATCTCTTATACTATAAAAAAATACATGTTCCAAAAAAAATACATTAAATGTTCGTCTATTATATATAAAAAGTGGACATAATTAATGTTGGTTTAGCTACTAAAAATAGAAAAAAAAAATCTATTAAATGTTTGTCTATTACTATCATATACTAACATGGGACATAATTATTGTTAGACTAGCATATTAAAAATAAAATAGAAAATAGAAGGAAGAGAAACTCATTAAATTAACCTAAAACAATTAATTTAGTCAGTACTCACCCCTTCAACAAAAATCATACTCTCCATCTCTTTATATATCATTCACTTTTTCGGATCCAATTTAATAGGAACAAAAATTTTCCTATTTTTTTTTTCTATTTAAGAATCAACATTTTCATTATCCTAAGAAAACAAAGTAAAAAGGGCAATGCTAATGCGACAAAAAAGTTAACAAAATAATAATAAAAATATATTACCAATTAAAAAAATGACATGTTCAAAAAAAAAATACATTACATGTTCGTCTATTATATATAAAAAGGGGACATAATTAATGTTGGATTAGCTACTAAATTGTTTGATGTATCGAACTAAAATAAACCTAATAACCATAATACCCCTTTGAACTTATCATTCTATACCCCACCATTTTTTTTATTTTATATTATTTATTTTTATGATTAGTAAAATTATTATTTTATCATTTATAATTAAAAAAATACTTCACACTTAATTAATTTTCACTAAAAAATATTGAAAAATTCAAAAAGGAAAATTAAGAAAGGGTAATTAAGAAATTTATATTTTAAAAAGAGGAGTTTTTTTTTCTGTGTCCAAATCAAATGAAAATAGACTCTATTTATAGAAAAAAAATTAAGATTTTTGTGTAAATTTTTTTATTAAAAAATTAATTTATTATGAAATAATTGAGGTAAAAAAAAGGGGTGAAATTTTCATTTAAAAAAGAGGTTTTTTTTTTGTCCAAATCAAACGAAAATAGACTCTATTTATAGAGGAAAAAAATTATGAATTTTGGTGAAATTTTTTTTTTTAAAAAATTAATTTATTATAAAATAATTGAGGTAAAAAAAAAGGGTGAAAAAAAAAACTGAAATAAAACCAGCCAATCAGAAGCCACCACGTGGCAGTTTTTTTTTAAAAAAATATTTTGGCTGGCGCACACGCGCCTATGTTGGCGCGTGTACCGCACGCGCCGAATTTCGTCCATTCAGAACATGCCGCGTGTCATTTTCGGAGAATATCATCAAATTTGCCACCGTGTGAAATTACTAAACTACCCCTGGTTTGGGCGGGAACTCGGCTGTTCTGCTTTTATATATATATAGAATATAGATACCTAAACTCCATTCTTCATAAATATTATTGTTTTGCAAACTATTAATTCTGTAAGTAAAAAATGAAATATGAAAAAACAATAGTAAAAATACACTTAGAAACACATGAAAATTTTCATTTAATAAATTGATATTTTTGAAATGTGGGTAATAGTAATAATTGTTTTTTTTAAAGACCTATGGAAACTCCAAAATCAACAATTATTTTGGATATTGAATCCTTTCATTTAATAAAATGATATTTTCTACTTAATATAAATTTAAAAATTCTATCTTGGATACAAATTGTACGATATTAATATTTTGAGAAATAATAAAAAATATATTTTATTCTTAAAATAATATAAAAATAAGTAAATTTGTATAACTTTTTGGTTAAAATTAAATTAAATAATTGTATCTCTTTTGGTGTATAATTTTGAATTATTTATAAGGACAAAGAAAATATATGTTTGAACAAACATGTATGTGTAACTAATTAAGTTTTTTTTTTTTTTTTTTTTTTTGTAAATGGTTATTGATTATGTATAACAATGATATTTATATATTTTTTTCATTTTTTTCTTAAATGAAGAGTGTTTTTAAAACGAAAATAGTTATTGATTATGTTTAGAAATCTGTAATATTATTATATTAATGTGATGATATATTTTTGTTGAAAATTTTATTTTCAAAATTATATTCTCTTAAATTCTTCTTTGTTTTTATTAAAACCTTTTTTATTTTTCTTCATTAATTTCTTCGAATTAACGAAGTGATTTTTTTAGCTAATAATAAAAATAGGCTTGAAATCTTATTTAGCCACTTTTTTAATACAACTTTTGAGTTTATCGTTGATATTTTTTTGTTCATTAAAATTCCAAAAAATAATAAAATAAAAATTTGAGATTTTAGTGTTTTATTGAACCATCTTCTTAAAGAGTGATATATAATTAAGTTTCAATGAGTGTAATTTAGATGAACTTTCATAAATTAAAAAAAATGGTAAATACAAAGTATAAGAAAGGATTTTCAAAAATTGGGATAATTAATTTGCATTGAAATTTTAAAATTTTCTTTTTTTTTATTGGGTTATAAATTTTAAATTTATTGCTAAAAAAATAAATATGGTGTCACAACTTTCAAAATAGTTTTCTAAAAAAAACTATTTTATATGGGTTTTTCTAAATAAAAACTATAAGATAATTTTAAAAACGAAAACTAGTATATAATATTGATTAGAAAATAAGAAGTATGACTTTATAAGATTGTATCAAAAAAATAAAATTTAAAAGACGCAATTAATGAAAAAAATAGAGTTGTTGATAATATTAATTACTTAGAAATGAGATAATTATTTTTATTTAATGACATTCATGCAAATCAAATGAGATAGTTATATTAACTACTCCCTCCGTCCCGCTAATATCCGCACTAACACTGTTTGCGCGGGAATTAAGAAATATGATATTTTAATAAAATGTTGTGAGTGTAAAAGTAAAGTAGGAGAGAGAATGAGTGGAGGGTGTAATAAATTATAATGGTGTTGTGAGTATTAAAATAATGTAGGAGAGAGAATGAGTGGGGTTGGGCGAATATTTTATTAATATAAAGTTTCCTTTTTGGGAGTGTGCGGATATTAGCGGGACGCCCAAAAAGGAAAGTGTGCGGATATTAGCGGGACGGAGGGATTATATGATTTAGTTCATGTTATTTATCAAAATTTTTTTGGTCGTGCGTTTAATGCACGGGTGTTACACTAGTTTTTAACTAATTTTCACACACACACACGCACAATTTTCGAGAAAGGTAGAAAGACCGTCAATACGAGGCATTTCGGGTGAGCACAATTATTCTCTTCCCGAGGCGTAACGTGTCCTTCGGACCTAACAATCTCTTTTCAGTCTTTTTCAAAGTTTTGGATTATAATAAAAATGGGGTGGCGACTCTCTTTTTTCTTAGAAATTCATCCGTTTCTGTTTTTCGTGATTTCAAACAAAATCCGATGCGTCAGGGCCATTCCGGATCGGGGGTAATTTCAGTGATGCATTACTCCTTTCTCAGATATATGTTCGGCATGCCACCTCATCATTTTTGCTGTAGCTTTCGATGCGTACAACCTTTGCAGCCGAGGAGTCAATGGGAAGTAATACATTTGCTTGTTCGCAATATTGGTATTTTGGCGCTTCATGTCCCCCCTACGAGCTTTTTTAAATCGAGGATGGTCACAAAATTTGCAAGTTGTTAAATGTGAATCCTCACCCCAATAGATCATACAACCATTATAGCAACAATCAATCTTCTCGATCGGTAACCCCATCCCGCGCATCAGCTTCTTACTTTCATAGAAGTTAGCGGGAACAAAGTTATTTTCAGGAACAATCTCCTTCATAATCTCGGTCATCTGATCAAAACATTTTTCAGACATTCAGTTCTCAGACTTCAAACTCATCAGTCGAGCTACAAGAGATAATTCAGTGTGCTTCTCGCACTCGGGCCACAACTGTTTTTTAGAAGCTTCCAATATATCATAGAACTTTTTAGCCTCAGGTTTTGGTGGCTCCTCAACGTCGTCATCAACACTAAAATTTGGGCCAGCTACATCGAAAATCATAGTGGTGTACGCATTTGGTACATTTTCACTAACATGTGATGACCCCCCGATCTCCGTATTGCTGTTCTCAGCATACGTTAGATTTCTTTCTCCTTGGGATGCCCAAATATAGTAATTGGGAACAAACCCATGTTTTATCAAGTGGAACTTCACCATTTCCACATCAAGAAATCTTTGGTTCTGACACTTATCCAACTTGCATGGACACTTAATTTTAGCACCATACATCCATTCAGTTTGACTAGTAGCATATTCAACAAACTTCTCAACTCCATTAACAAAATTTTGTGATAGAAAACCATTTTCAGAGCGTTTATACATCCAATTGCGATCTAAATTCATTTTCTGACTCCTAATAAACCAAAATTAAAAAACATCAACAAAATAAATGCAAAATAAAGCTATTCAAAAATTAAAAAATATCAACAAAAGAAATGCAAATTCATTTTTCCCAAAATTTCACACAAAAAATAGGGCATTCACTATTAAAATTTTGCAGATAGAGAGAGAGATACCAGATCTAGGGCTTTGACAGCAACCGGAAAATGCAGAGAGAGAGAGAGAGAGAGAGAGAGAGAGAGAGAGAGAGAGAGAGAGAGAGAGAGAGAGAGAGAGAGAGAGAGAGAGACCTGGATGGTGAAGACGAAGAATGGTGTCAAAATACCAAATCTAGGGCTTCAAAATAGAAAAGGAGAAAAAGAGAAGACGGGAAAAGGAGAAAAAGAGAAGATGGCAAAAAGAGAAAGCTTACCGGAGGGAGAGAAGACGACTGAAGACGGTTAGGCGGCGCAGCTTACCGGAGGGAGAAAGTGAAGAGAAAGAGGAAGAGAAAGAGGAAGAGAAGCGTGAGGGAGAGACTGAGCGTGAGGAGAGAGTGAGAGTGAGCGTGAGGAGAGATTGAGTGGTGAGGAGATAGAGGAAGGGTGTGGACCATTGATTTTCAATGGTTAAGATTGCTTCTCTCATAATTTTTATTTGATTTACATAATATTAATAAATTAAATTATTTTTAATATCAATAAATTTTT
>JAFEMH010007402.1:77500-91206 GCA_022495995.1 Adenophora triphylla var. japonica
TCCAGAAGGTTTTGGTCCACCAAATCACCTCCAAATGGGAAAGTTATTTTACATAAATCTTATTTAAGGTGTTTTGAACAACTTTAATTCTCGGAATTTCCCCAGATTCTGAGATTTTTAAGCCCTTAAATCCATTTTAAAATAAAGTGTCCACTGCCTTTTTCATTCTGGCAGAAATGTTTTTCAACTTCAAAAAATCCTTTGAGTCCCGAAACTCAACCCAAAAATCATACCAAAAATCATGGGACTCGTCCAAGGTCTAATAATGAATTCCCAATTTTTACTTTTCTCAGTTTCGATTTATTTTGGCCAAAGTAACACACACACACACACATACAAATGGTTTTTAATGCTTGGAAGACTCGTCTTACGAGGCATTCCGGGTGAACACTAACGTTCTTCCCGGCGTGTAACGTGACCTCCGAACCCAAATCTCTCATTTCGGGCATTTTTCAAAGTTTTGGCCCTTAAAACAAAAATGGCGTGGCGACTCCGTTTTCCGGTTTTATTTGGTTTTCAAAGAAACGAAAAATCGAATTTCTCCGCGAATGGCAACATCGTTACAGTGGCGACTCCGATGGGGTCGTATAAGCCTTTTTTTTTAAAAAAATATGATATTTGGTATATTGGTGGAAACCAGTAAACTTCCCGTTATCGCCTCCTAACACGAGTCGGGGATAAATTGTGGTTTAACAATCCCACGTACCGGTATCATTGTTTTCAAAAAAAAAGAAAAGCTTTTGAGGGTCAAGCTTCCGTCCCGGCATTTGAAATCATTTGTGGTGTGTGTTGATTTTTCACATTTTCGTGTTGTTTTGGCCGCCTCGGAAAAGTCAAAATTTTGACTATCGGACCCGTTGCCTCGGATTTTGAATTATGTGCTTATGTGTGCATTTACTTTCAAAAAAAAAATAATTCAAAAAAAAAAAGATTTTCAAAAAAAAAAAGATTTTCAAAAAAAAAAGAATTTCAAAAAAAGAAGATTTCCAAAAAAAAAAATCAAATCAAAAATCATTTTGTGCATGCATCATACTTTTTAAGACACATGAAAAATTTCTATTTTACTCAGAAAAAGAAGATAGACTGCTTGCACACTACGCGCACGTGACCTTACACTGCACACTACGTCCCTAACCCGGGGAAATCCCTGTCGCGGCCCGTTTGGTCTTATTACGCCTCTCGGTGCAAGCACGGGACTACCCAAACATCCCATGGAGCCTCGTGTCGACCATGCACTTGTCCGTGATACACTTTGTCCGAGACCCGGTTGGTTTTTAGTCTGGTCTGTGTCATGCCCTGTCTGTGTATAGACCTTTCCTTTCAAGCCTTAGTCGGCATACCAAGTCAATATCTTTCGGGGACCCTAATCGGTCGAAGTTCTGCCGGTTTTCCGTCATGGACTTTGACCGGATATTGATCGGCGCCTTGACTTTGACTATGGTGGCACAAATTATACACAACTCCCGGCGCATGACACCGAGTCATCAAGGATTAATGATTATTACATGCCTAATTACGGCCTAATTGACGACAAGTCAAGATCAATCGTGGACATTTATCAGTCCAAATCATGCCGACTTTTTGTCGAGCCCCCGGACATGAGCTTGACTTTGACGTCGCCTGTCCGTAATTTACATCGAATGCTCGTTAAGACTCGATTACCCGCCGACTTTTAGGATCGTTTTCTTTCGGTCGGTGGGACCCGCTTGCCCTATAGGACCCTCGCCCTGGCTGTCCACCCTGGGAGGTCGAAATACGGGTGGAATACGAGGGGCTTATAGACGTAGTGACGGGGCCCACTGATCCAGGATCCAGAGTAGTTTGCGAAAAAGAAGAGCAATCTTTTCCAACCGATTAGGTTAATAAAACATGTTTTAAGTAAACAAGAACAAATAACGGCATGTTGCATGAGCCCAAAGCCCAAACACTTACCCCCCTTCCTTCCCAGACATCTGAATCCTCGTGCCTTTTCCCCCGCAGCTCCTCACAAAGGTTGGTTCCGGACACCGATTCGCCGTTTGATCAGTTGGGAAGAGTCAAGCGCATCATCAGCTTCGCCGTTTGTTCCGACTCCGGGTTTCAGAATGTCTGCATCAGCCGGTAATGATGGGGATAACGCCACTCTGCCTCCCAAAATCCCTCAGACAGACCAGCATTGGATCCAGTTGGTAGAACAGATGAGACTTCGACATGAGGCTCAAATTGACGACCTTCTGGGGGTTGTCGCAAGTCATGGTTTGACTATCAGTCTCAATTCCGATGACACTTTTACCGCAAAGAAGGAAGAAGGTTCTCCTCCCATTCTTAATCACCCTGGGTATATCAAGATGCCACCACAAGATTCCTATGTCTCCACCGCCGGGACTCCTGCCCGTCGACTTACAGGGCAACTGGCCCCCAAACAGCAATTCAAAGGGCCACCATTCCAACAGCAGTCAGGGACGAAACATTTCGACATACCGTCAGTTGTCCCCTTTCAGAGTGATACCGATCCCGCAAATATCAGCATGGGTAATGAAAGTTGGGAATCAGTGGAGGAAATATGGTCAGCCATCAAAGCTCTTGAGGAACGCCAGAACAAGCAGCAAGCCTGGATTGAAGAGGCCACACGCCATTTCGGGACATTAGCAATCTCCCACCTGACTGGGGCTCCCCCTAAGGACAAACATGTGCCTGTTCCCCCGGCTCTTAATACCTCTCATTACCCGGCAGAATCCAACCATTCGCTTCCCGATGGGCCCAACAGCAGATCTCCCCGGACCAGTTCAACTCAAAGTCACTCTAGCACCGCTCAACCTGAGGTCCCAAATCCACCACCAGCCGTAGAACACATTTGGTGGGATATCTGTGACTGCCCCGACTGCCTTGAAATGGACTATCAGGATTGGATACACGAGGACCATCCTCCTAAGAAGAAGAAAATTTCCTCCCAGCAAAAATTGAAAGAGAGGTTCGAGGCTGGTGATACCAGTGTGGGTACGCTCGGGGAGCCATCTGGGGGATTTGATTACTATGTACTCTACTCCAGCCAGTCTTCCCCAAAGCAAACAAGGGTAGAAAAGCCGAAAATCCTTGCCAACAATAGAGTTGAGACCTTCGAACACCAGAATCAGATGCAGGTAATTTTCTTGCCAATCGAAGTCTAACTCCCGCGGGGTCGCCCAAGATTCGCTTGTCCAGCTCCCGAGCGCATACCGACAAAGAAAGACCAACGCCGGTTTGGCGCTCGCACTCAATCAACATCTTGGCCGAGGGATGGCAACCGCCATAAACGGCCTCAATATAACCCGGGGCTTCAAAGAAAGGTACTACCTCTCAAGAAAAAGGCACGAAGTGACCGCTTCGATGACTCTCTTTCTCCGCATAAGGACCAAATCTATGATCCCCGACTATATGGTAGCATGATCACCTTCTGCGACGAAGATTTGCCAAGAGATGTCTCCAAACACAATGAAGCCTTGTACATCACTATTCGGCTCAACACCGTATCACTCCCTGGGGTATTGGTGGACAATGGATCGGCCGTTAACATCCTTCCCCTCAGCATGATGAGGGCCCTACGCATCAATGAAAGGCACATGATCCCATCTACAAGATCAATCAAGGCCTACGATGGCACATCTCGTCCCATCTTGGGGACGGTGGTTCTGGAACTCTGGTACGAAACCCAAATGGTGCCAGCAAAATTCCATGTGATAGACATCCCATCCGAATTCACAGCTCTGCTGGGGCGCCCTTGGTTACACCACATGAAAGCCATAGCTTCCACTCTCCATCAATGCGTCAAGTTCATTAACCAGCAGGGGGACCTTGAAGTCATTAGGGGTGACAGTTTCCTTATGGGGAACGAAGCCGAGACCGTCGCCAAGCATGCTCGTAGCCAGACACCGGGGCTACCTCCTCCGAATCGACCAAGGGACTATCGGGGCAAGTCTCATCAAAATCCCCCAGAATCCGGTGATGCCAACTATGTCAACGAACTTAAGCGCGTGCACTGGAAGCGCTCGATTCATTAAGATCAATTGCCATTTCCAACATTTGGAGGAAGAATGGAAAGAAACACCGAATACCGCCATGATACGAGCACACAAACCTCCGAGCCTCAATCGTAGATTTGTCGCATTCTTCAAACCCGTTCTCTGGCCTCGCCAAGCGAAGAGATTTTCATGATAAAAGTCGACAAGTACCGGCAAACTCGACTCGAATGTATGAACATCGTATGGGATGTCCTCCTCGAAGAACTACCCGCTAAGCCTTTCCGCTCGAGCATGGGACATGAGATTTTTCCAAAGAAGACACCAAGACGCACACGCCCTTACATTTGATCGGAATGGCCGATCGTGACGAAGTTAGAATTCTCAAGAATTGAGGGTGCAGCAGATCCGCAAGAAGATCCCTACATTCATATGCTCAATTTTCAGGTGCCGGACTTGATTGATTTTGGTTCAGACGAAGAGATAATAACAATACTTGAGGAAGGAGAACAAAAACAAGATAACCCCCGAGTCATGAGGCCACTGACAGCGATGCCATTAAGGAATTGGGAAACTCTCTCAGGCCCGTCCGCGACCAAAGAAGAAATGATCACCAAGCTTGGATTGGTCCCCCGTCCCTTTGTGTCAACCTTTGTAAAGTCCTCCGAGTCTCTCATTGTTGAGTTTGAGTCTCTTGAGCCGTCCGATGGCCTCACGCCTGAAGACTACGAAATTGTAGCCAATGCTGTATTTCCCTTCGTTCTTAATGAAATGACGAACCTTTCTGAGTATCCCTTGATTGCCACTTTAACTAATGATAAATTAACTAATGACTTAAAAACAGTTAATGATGATTCACTAGATAAAGAAGCAGACACATTAAATGAACAATATATCAAAGAAATCTTTAAGCAAAGTTGTTCGGAAAGAGGAAAATCGAGCCCAAGCTGCCGAAGAGATTTTGACGAGTGTGAATCTGGGAACTGCGGAAGAGCCTAAAGAGACGCAGATTGGTAGTTTCTTCGAAGGGACTGAAAGGGACGCTTTGATTGAGCTTCTAAGAGAATTTGTGGATGTGTTCGCATGGTCCTATAAAGATATGCCAGGCCTCGATCCTTCCATAGTTGAACACCGAATACCGCTCGACCAAAGTCAAGCCAGGCGTAAGCTAAGAAGAATTAAGCCCGAATGGTCCCTACAAGTAAAGGAAGAGATGGAAAAGATGCTCAGTAAGTGTGGTTCATCGTGGTCATTGAGTATCCTACATGGCTTTCCAACATAGTAACGGTGACCAAAGCCAACGGAAAGATCCGATGCCGCGTAGACTTCGTAGATCCGAACAAAGCTAGTCCAAAGGACGATTTCCCGCCAAACATCGACATCCCGGTGGATTCCACGGCCAACCATGAGGTTAAGTCCTTCGTCGACGGCTTTGCTTGCTACAACCAAATCAAAATGGCGTAAGAGGATCAAGCCAAAACAGCCTTCACGACCCATCGGGGCACATATCGCTACACCTGGCCATGCCATTCGGGCTAAAGAATGCCGGGGCTACTTACCAAAGTGGCAACACACTCTATTCCATGACATGATCCACAAAGAAATTGAGGTCTATGATGGACGACATGATAATACACTCCAGAGGATCAGATGGCCAGCACTTTGTTGATTTGAGAAAATTCTTCGGCCGCCTCCGAGACCACAGCATGAGACTGAATCCAGCCAAATGCACCTTCGGTGTAAGACGAGGTAAGGTGATAGGATATATGGTAACGGAACGGGGAATTGAAGTAGACCCTCAGAAAATCAAGGAGATAGTTGAAATGAAGCCACCCCGGACATTGACAGAAGTGAAATCCTTCATGGGAAGACTGCAATACATAAGTCGCTTTGTAAATCAGCTGACCTCGAATTGCGAGCCGATCTTCAAGTTGATGAAGAAAAATGCCTACACAGAATGGACTCCGTAATGCCGCCGCTTTTGAACAGATCAAGGCGTACCTCGTGAAACCCCCGATTCTTTGCCCAACATATCAGCAAAAGCCACTATTGCTATATCTAACTGTCACGGATACAGCAATTGGGGCTATGTTAGCTCAAGAGAAGAAAGATTCTAAGGTTGAAAATGCCATTTATTTCGTAAGCAGAAAGCTTCAGGGAAGCGAACTCAATTACTCTGCTTGTGAAAAGACTTGCGCAGGTTTGGTCTGGGTTGTGGGAAAGCTGAAACACTACATGCAGTCTCACCCGATACATCTCGTCTCAAAGATAGACCCCATCAAATATCTGTTCGACAAGCCTTCCATCTCTATGAGGTTGGCAAAATGGTCATTCTTTTTGGCTGAATACGACATCACTTATGTTTCAAGGAAATCCGTAAAAGGACGCATAATGGCAGAACATTTGGCCGATTTTCCAAGTGATGAGTCCCGAGGACCTGAACCTCAATTTCCCGATGATGGAATCTTTGCTCTAGAAGGAGAAAATTCCTGGCAACTCTTCTTCGACGGGGCGTCAAACAAAAGGGGGAATGGAATAGGAATGCTTCTGGTCGATCCTACTGACGAACACACCCCCATAGCAAGAAGATTGAACTTCGAGGTCACCAACAACGCCGCGAATACGAGGATTGCATAGCCGGGTTGGAAGCCGCCTGAAAGAAATATCAAAGAATTAGAAGTGTACGGTGATTCTCGCCCTTATCATCAACCAGTCTCTAACATATGGAAGACCGTGGATCCGGGTCTACGTAAATATCACACTTACATGGAAGAACTAGTAACTCAATTCAAGGAAATCGCCTTTCACTACTTGCCCAGGGATCGCAATGCATTCGCAGATGCTGCAACACTAGCCTCCCTCGTTGAAATACCCGAAGGAAGTCCGTCAAACCATTCGTAGCCTGGAGGAGAGAAAACCCCGCTTATTGCTTTGAAATAGAAGAGGAGGCCGAACCGGCCAGCTGATCCCCGGTACACTCGCATCTATCGCACCGAAGAATGGCGAAGCCTCCTTCAAAGAATGAAGACGGGAATATAAAGAAGGAATCAAAGCGAAAAGCCTCTCACTGGGTTTCACTCGCATTCCATTATGTTCTTTTGGGAAATATGCCGTACAAGAAGCGTTATCAAGGCCCCCTCCCGCGATGTATCGGCAAACAAGAGGCTACGAAACTCATGAAAGAAATACATGGTGGTACCCGCGCCCCCCACACGAATGCTCGAGCCCTAATCCAAATCATACCGAGAATGGGGTACTTCCTCGGATCTCCATGGAAACCGATCGTATCCAGCCGTTCGGGAAGCTGCGACAAATGCCAGCGGTACTCAAATCTGAATCATTTGCTTCCTCATGAGTTATACTGCATGACAACCCCTTGGCCTTTCGTCACTTGGGAAATTGATGTCATAGGCAAAATCACACCACCAGGTAGCAACGGCCACGAATTCGAGGGTAGCTGTGGACTATTTCACCAAATGGGTTGAAGCCAAGTCCTACAAGGTCCTCAACTCAAGGAAAGTAGCCCTCTTCATCAAAGAGAACATCATATGCAGATACGGGTTGCCAACGAAATCATCTCGATAATGGATCCCACTTTGAAGGGGAATGCGACAGCCGGGCCGCGTAATTCGACAACCCGTCACAAGTCATCTCCCTACAGCCCCAAACCAACGGAGCCGTCGAGGCAACAAACAAGACTTTGGAAAACATCATCCGAAAATGGCCGTCCGAGTGCGTAGATTGGCCCGAGAAGCTACACTGCACTCGGGGCTACGTAACATCCGTCGAACGGCAATCGGGGAAACACCATTTGCTCTTACCAACGGGATGGAAGCCGTACTCCCAATCGAGTTAGAAATCCCCTCACTCCGTGTGCTGTTGGAAAGCCAGATCAACGAGGTCGAATGGCTCCAAAGTTGCCATGATGAATTGGCTCTACTAGATGAGCACCGATTGAAGGCCATGGAACATATCCGAAGCACAAGGGAGAATGGCCAAACAGCTTCGACAAGAAAGTGAAGCATCGGGAGATTAGGAAGGTGATCTCAAGCTTTTGAAAGAGAAGCCCCCACCCGTATCAACCCGCTTGGCAAATGGGAGCCTGTCTGGGTCGGACCATATGTCGTCCAGAAGATCTTCTCCGGAGGAGCCATGCAACTTGCAGACCTCGATGGAAATCCTTTTGTACACCCAGTGAATGGTGACAAGCTGCGTAGATACTACGCGTAAAACACTCAGTCAAAACAACAAAAAAAAACAAAAAAAATATAAAAAAAAGAGAGTGCTAAAAGAGTAATACCCAACTAGGTTGAAAACCCGAAAAGGGCGGCCTAGGTAAAAAAACAGGGTTGCACAAAAAAAAAAAAAAAAAACAAAAACAACAAAAAAAAAAAAACAAAAAACCGGTCGAACTACTTGAGACCCGAGCCCTTTCGTCCGAAGGGAACGTAGGCACTCGGAAACGGTCTCGGTCTAAAATACAAATAAAAGTCATACTTTGACATCAATACACTGATCAGACCATGAAAGCGTCTCGAAAAACTCTAAAGCAATTCACATATTCATTACAGTTAAAAACTTTTTGATGAGTCTAAGCTCGGTTTATTTCTACAACTGGCAACCTACTAAAAGAAAACTAAGATACATAATCAAACTAATGTGTCTGCTACAACAAGAAAGGGATACTCGGAAAACTCGAGGTCACTCTAAGCCGCTCGTACCGCATCTCCCCTCTTCTTCCCCTTCGGGTCTTCTTCCTCTCGAACAGAAAAATGTCGGTCTTCCTCTTACCAAGCCTCGGTATAGGAACAGATCTATCAAACCAGCCTCCGTCAGTGGCCTTAGTGGACCTAGCGTCATCTCTCATCTCCCCGTAGCCTAGCCGCAGCATAGAGCCCTCCTCTCCCGTCTCTTGACATAAGCCTCATAGTCGGTCACAACATCTCCGCTCCCGTCATGAGGGTTGGCCCTCGCCTCGGCCCTCCTCCTCTCCGAAACCGTCGTGTCCCTCCGCACCCACAATGGCCTCACGCCGTCTCAAAAATAACCATCCGAGTCTCCCCAAATGCCTCTCGTACTCAATCCAGTACCAAGTGGTCAAGAACACAGTCTCCTGACGCTTTGAGGATAACCCCGAGGAGGAAAAGACGTCATACCTCCCATACTCCCGGGAAAGAAATGGAAACACCGAAGGATCATCCATAGAAGCGTGGCCACCACCTTGGTGGCTATATCATCAAAGTCCTCCAAAGGAACTCCGCTCCAAACCGAACTGTCTCGTAACCAAAGCCGGAATGTAAAAGCCGGACCGAGAAAGCCCGGAAGCATAACCACGGAGATCCGTCCCCGAAGCACTCTCCGAGTCTCCACCCGCCAATGAGGCACCGACCATCTGATATCTTCGGGCCCGACGACCAGCCATCCAACGCTCCCACGAGCCCCGATCATCAAAATACACCAAAACCCCTCCCAGCGAATGTCCTGAGGCTTGATCATATCGAAGTTTCCCGAAGAACCCCCAAGCGCTCCATCGACCACAAAGTCAAAAGAAACGGGCTGCCCCCGTGCATAAACCGCCTCCGATAGCAGCCTGCCGAGAGCATGAAAAATCTCTCCCAAGATCAAAGGTACAACGTCTACGCAGCGACGGTGAATGACTACATCTAGCAGAGCCCGATGACGGATCCCAAAGAATAAACCATGAACAAGGTCCCGAACATGCAAAGTGCAAAGGCATCCCAATAGGCATCATCCACCAAGCCTAAGCCCCCTAAATCTATCGGGAGACCATAAATGTTAAAATGATCGGGACCATGAGGATCATACCTTGTGCTTCCTCCAGGGAAAGATGAAGAAGGTTGAACGGCTTGTCAACAAAGAGGCTCCTCCGGCAAAGGAATTGCAATCTCTCCACCTCGGGACCACCAAGCAAAGCCCGAAATTCTTCAACAATGGGACCATTTCATTGTAAGAAAAGCGAAAAACATGCCTTCTAGTGTCCCAAAATGAGGAAGAAGCTCTCAAAAGATCATAATTCGGAATCAATTCCTTGAGAGATCACATGCATCGTATCTTGTACCTTTCTTCAAAGAATGGCCTCCTCTCATGCATAATCTCCACTAACTCTTTAAACTTGGTGAAGAATTGCATTTGAGAATTTTGGGATAATTTGGGTGGATTTTGCATGCTCACAATTCTCTCCATGGTTTTCTCTCCTTCTTCCCGAAAATGGGTACATTTGAAGCTGGTGGTTGAAGAAGGTGTTTGAATTTGAAATAAAGGAAAACCAGATTCGAAGCAAAATTAAAGGACAGTGTCAGATTCCTGTCTTGTCCGCGCGGATATAATTGCCACCATCAGAAAAAAATCTGCAGCAGTTCAAACTGCTGCACCACGGAGGAATATTTCATCCCGGTTGCTCGAAACCTGTCTGCAAAGCCCCCGCCCAAACAGTTCACATACCAAACATTCACACCCTTACCAAAAAACCGGGCTCATGCAACATTTACATGCATTAAAAAAAAACATCAAAAAAAGTAGGTTATTACATTCCAAAAAAAAAGAAAGGCAAAAAAAAATGTGCATAAATGTATACGTCTCGAATAAGTACAATCCCGGCCCAGTCAATCAATCTCGAGGAAGTCAATCGGAGAATCCTCGGTGGCAGGTGCTTTTTCCCCCGAGGCCCCTCTTGCGACTAGGCCCGCCTCCTCGAGTAGCCATGAATGTCTCCCGGGCTGGAATCATCGTCCGTTCAGTCTCCGGAAGAAGGCTCGTCGGGACCAACCCAAGCTGGCGCTGCAGTGATTTTGACGGCTAAACCAAGATCCGCAAAGAAGTCATATCCAGAAGGTGAATGCGTCGGACTCCTCGGACGTGTGAAGAAGACCCACCGTGATGCGGACATGCCCCTGCCCGTCACGGATCCTCAAGGAATGAGCGTGGTACGAAGGCAAGACACCACGAGCTGTGGGATGTCTATGAGAGGAGAAAGAGGAGTCTCGGGAAGAACGCTCGGAAGGCTCCGGGGGAAGTCTCCCGCTCGAGCCAGAGGCACACCGGGCGGCTGCTCGCCTCGCTCTGGCACTTTGAGGGCTCCACTGTAAGCAACCATCCTCCTAATGAATCTCTTAGCCCCGATCACACTGCCTTCTCGGCTTCTCCACTGACTGTGACCTCCAGGAAGCGCATCGGAAGCAAAAGCAAATCATACATATGAGAAATAGTTGAGAGCGAAAAATGATGACGGAAAAGAAAGGAAAAGACGACAGCAAAAAAAAAAAAAAAAAAAAAGAGGCTGGGAAAAGAAGCCATTACCTTCCTATACCCCAGGACGAGGTGAAAAAAAGCTCTCAGTGGAAGCCGCTCAGTGAGGGATCTGCACGCCTCAAATCTGGACCCCCATCTGGACATACGAAAGAGTCACCGGTCACAGCAGAGCAAATACGATCCACTACTCCCCTCTCTCTCTCAAAGGACACAGGGCATCCTCGTCCTCCTCAAGATAAATACCGGATCTTGCTTCAATCGCCCATGAATGCAAAAGTGCCGCCCACCTCGATAATCGTGCCCGGGTCTCGACCTCTCGCTCGGATGCATCATGTTCGGCGGGAGGCTCCACTTTGGAGCCATCAAAGGCGATTTCTTTACGCCATGGCGGCGCGTCACTCTCTCTCCCGAGATAATACACGTCGCTTGAGATCAGCCCCCTCAAAATCCTCACATTGCCGCACGGTCCATCTCCTTCTAAGCGCGCTCAGTGCTCCACATCGAAGCGGTCCGGGGGATAAAATACCATCCCCTCATCCGTCTCGGCCCTCGTCAATCATCGAGCGAGGCACTCCACCATGTACTCCTAAGGGTTGTGGGCCCCTGTAAGAACCTATCTTCTCCCGAGCATGCTTTGCTCCGAGGAGAGCATGGTCGGGTAATGCCCCGATGTAATCCATGCCATTGCCGCCCACATCAGTGGCTTGATGAAAGAACCTCGAGCCCATTACTCGCGAAAGGGAAAAATCACATCAATCCGGTGCAAAAAAAAAATGAGGAATACGTGCTTAAAGAAAGAGAGAAAGAAAGAAAGCTTGTACCTCCGGAGAACTTCAAGAAGCATGTCAAAGAGTGGCGGCCTTCCCGGGCTATATCGATCCAAGGCAAAAATAGAGCTACCTGACCACGCCTCTCCCCAAGAGACCTCCCCTGACCATCTCCACATCCTCCAAACTCCTCGGCCCAAAAGCAAACATCCAGCTGTCCCCTCGGCGTGTCCAAAAAGTGTGCTCGAAAAGGCAAACCACAAGCCAAAGCCACACGGCAAATCTGCACCGCACCAGCACTTCCTCTCGGCCTCCCAGCTAACTCGTAATTCCCGATGCGATCTCCACGATCTTCCCGTAGACCACCGGCATACTCCATCCCCATCCCCTTTTTGCAGGAATGGGGTAAAGCAGAAGCTCCCCGTGCGGGTCCCGATCCTTTGTAGCCGATTTCCTACTTCCACTCAATGCTCCATCAGCTTTAAAGGACAGGAGCCATCGATAAGTCCTTGGCAAGTCGGCTTAGGGTCATAATGACCAGTGGCCTACTTTGCCCGAAGAAATGAAATGTGTGGAGATCAGCGTCCCACCACTGGCCTTCGTGCCAAAGCAAAAATCAGGTACTTGCTCTTGGAGAACTTAACCAATCCCCTCAGGCACTTTCGATAAACTCATACGGCTCCGGTCCCAATGACTATCTGTCTCGGACTCATCAAAGCTCCTCGGCCCGAAGACTCGGAAGCCGGTCCCACACGGGTCAACCACGGCCTCAGCCGGCTGATCCTCGAGGTCTTCATCTTGTCTCGAGCTGGCGTCTCAAAGCGATCCCTTTGCAATTGAAAAAAAAAAAAAAAAAAAAAAAAAAGAGAGAGAAAGAGTCAAAAAAAAAAATTTGCATTAAAAAAATTGCATTCAAAAAAATTGCATTCAAAAAAAAATTTGCATTCAAAAAGAATTGCATTAAAAAAAAGCATACACATGCATCATAGAATTTTGAAAATCGGGCGGCATAACTTGGCATACAATGGACTCGTTGCCCATTTTTCGCATATGCAGAAAGGAAAAGAGTTTTTAACAATCACCATTCATTCATTCATACATTGAATCAACGGAATCAAAATCCGTCCCACTTTACAAAAAAAAATCCTACAAGTGCATACATGCATACATTCATGTCCATCCGAGGACTCGGGCGAATTCCTTATCATTTCATATTTCAAAATATATATAATATATAATATATATATAATAATGGCAAAATGCCCATTCTTTTTCAAACACATTGCGACATGCAAATCATCAAAAATCCAATTTCAGTCTCAAAAAAAAAAACATAATTTTTGAATTTTAAAATGCAATTTTCGAATTTTAAAAAAAAAAATTTTGGCAAAATGCCCATTCTTTTTCAAACAAAATGCATTACCCATCTACTCATTACAACATGCAAAGAAGCATCAAAATCAAAATCCAATCCAAGGAAGCATCACAATTTTCGGATATTCAAAAAAAAAATCAATCCACAAAAATCAATTTCAAGCAATAAATCGACAAAGGGAATGGAGAGATTCGAGTATACCGTGCGAAGACTCGGATCGGTGGCCCAATGTTGCCACGCCGTCGGATAGATATGGTTCCTAGCCGCACCGATTGCGAAAGGGTGTAATGCCTCCTCATTCGAACGAGCTCCAATCGTCTC
>JAFEMH010007403.1:0-91166 GCA_022495995.1 Adenophora triphylla var. japonica
TCACCCATCATCTGACTGTGCGGTTGTCACCCATCATCTGACTGTGTGGTTGTCACCCATCATCTG
This sequence comes from Adenophora triphylla var. japonica, assembly GCA_022495995.1. Classification (NCBI taxonomy): domain Eukaryota; kingdom Viridiplantae; phylum Streptophyta; class Magnoliopsida; order Asterales; family Campanulaceae; genus Adenophora; species Adenophora triphylla. Next base: position 67 of record JAFEMH010007403.1, read on the forward strand.
ACTGTGCGGTTGTCACCCATCATCTGACTGTGCGGTTGTCACCCATCATCTGACTGTGCGGTTGTCACCCATCATCAGACTGAGAGATCTATAGCTGCCGGAGGGACTGATGCTATTGTTTATGCTGTTGGGGATGGATATAGCTGCCGGAGGGTCCTATGCTACTAACTGCTGCTGACGGTTGCTGAGCGCGGGGCGGTCTTTTGTCGACTGTTGGCTTTGGGATCTGGGACCTTGCCTGATGTGATGGGAAGTTTGCTTGCTGGGCAGTGAATTCTTGTTGGTACTCTGGTGACGGGGACTTTGCTTGCTGGGCAGCGGATTCTTGTTGACTCTTGGCGGCGGGGCCCTCTTTCGTTCGTTGGCTGTTGTCTCTGGTCTGGGACCGTACTTGCTGTGACGGGGACTTTGCTTTCTGGGCAGTGGATTCTTGTTGACTCTTTGGCTCTTGTGTCCCGAGCTTTGCTTAGTAAGCCGGGAACTTTGCTTGCTGGGCAGCGGACTTTTATTGACGGTTTGACGGTGGGGCTATTGATCTTGATGTGCCCGGCTGGGGAGATTCAGATAGACGCAGACTTTTTGTCTCGGCTTTGCTTTGAGGGACAATCTTTGAGGTTTGCTCAGTTAACTGTTGTACCTACGGGGGAAAAGCAACTCTCGAGACACTAATTACTAAAACACAGGGGTTTTTTCGAAATTTTTGGCCTAGGGACACGCTTTGTCGCACGACTTCATAAGGCAATAGGACAGTCTTTTAAAACAACGAACAACCTTCATTTTGAAATACCTTTTTTAGAGGGAGGCCAACGGTTTTTGAGGAGAAAGACATCTAATTTCACAATTTTGAGTGAGATCCAAGGAGATTAGGGTATCAATTCTTGCAACCATGCCTCCTAAACCTCGACCCACGAAGAAAGGCCCTTCCCAAGCTCAGTTGGCTGTTCGGAGGAAGAATGCTTTACGGAATCAAAGGCCCTTCATCCCTCAAGCAGTGCGAGGAAATTTTTATCCCCAACTCAGGGAGCATACTTCTGCACCGGGGAAGAAAAACACGGTATTTTTCGAAACCCTTACTTTTGGCCTCTTTGAAAAATTGATTTTTCGAACTATTTGAGCTTTTCTGTGAAATTCTGGGCTTGCTTCATATTTATGGGTTTATGAGAAATCACGACTGCTTGTTTAACTGCCTTAACCCTAATTTTCATGGAGAGGTACAAAATTGCAATTAGGGACAATTTATTGACATGTTTCTTTTCTTTTTTTTTTTTTAAGAAATGGGATATTCATACCTGTGCTGTGTTCACCTGCAGGAGTTGCGCACCCAAGGCTCCCCGGAGGTTGTTGGTCAGCTATGGGAACTTTTGCCAGGTAGCCAGGAGTTAGGGCACTCGCCTAAAGGTTTGATATATGCTGCCAGGCTTGGTCACTTCTTTGAGATGGCGAGGGGCATAGGGGGTACCCAGAGGAGTGCAGGGCTTGTGAGGGCATTTCGAGAGTTTTGGTGGGAGACTACCCACTCTTTCCATTTTTCCTGGGGAGAGGCGACTGTCACTCCTTACAATTTTGCTGCCATCATGGGCCTCCCTTTTACTGATGAGCCTTTGTATTTAGAAGAGCCTGCTCTTGATGATGATCCACAGCCTCCCACCGAGGCATATTTCATGGAGCTGATTGGTTTCGTTCCCCGGGGCAAGAAGGGGAACGGGTACGAGCTTGGGGAGATTCATGGTCAGTTGGTTGAGCAGAGTCGGGATTATCCAGCTGAGGTGGCGGATACGGAGGAGGACAGGTTGAGAGCTTTGAGACTGGCTAGAGCTTTTATGTGGATTGGTTTTTCTGATATGTTGTTTATTAATGCCACGTCTTCCGCTTTGCTTTCTCTACTGGAGCTTCTGAGAGACTGGGATGCTCAGGGTGCGGGCCCTTCTACTGGGTATGTGGCGGATGCTCCCTTACCTCCTTCATTCATTGATTTTTAGGATAGAGACCGTTTGAGATGAGCTCCCCTTGACATTAGCAGGATTTTTCCCTATTTTCAGCTTCCGGAGGGTACACGATCTGTAAGTAATTGTCCTCTTTTTCCTTATTGCTTTGACCTGTTTAAAACTCTTGTCTTTCACGATGACTGGTTTCTGACTCTTCCTTTGCTTGATTGTACCAGGTCTCTGCTGATATTTACTGGAGCTTTGCTCGCCATTATACTGGAGCCATGGATATGATTGATCAGCTGGATAAGAGTGCTCGATACTGGAGGGAGCGATGTCTGGCCCGGGATTCTGATGATAACGATTCTACACCCAGCTTGCCTAGCAGGAAGAGATCTCGGACTGACATATCTGCTGAGGACACACACAGGCCCAGGACCAAGACTGCTCGTCGTCTACCTAGTCCCGAGTATAATAGTGATACCACTGGCGACCCTTACGAGATTGAGACCACAGCTATCCATGATGCTCATGAGCTCTTTCGAGATGACCCCATTGTTTACCACAATCCCATTGCTGATTTAGATTCTGAGGAGGGAGATGCAGACGGAGAGGGCAGTGAGGATGCTGATAGTGATGATGATAGCTCCAATGACGATGGTGGCTACATTTCTGAGGACGATGGCTTGGAGTAGCCCCTTGCATCAAAACATTGCTCTTTTGACTATTGTACCCTTTTCTTGTAAAGAAATGAACAAACACTCTCCTTTTTTTATTTTGCTAAGAACTTAATTACTTTTCTTAGACTCAGTACATTGTTGCTAGCCTTTATGTTATTTTTATTGTCTGCACGAGTCCATTTTGGGATGATGACAATGAATGGTTTTTTTTTTGTTTGAATGGCAATGGCACAAGTATGAATGGCTTTTGGGGTTTGGCTTGTATATGGAGGGTGAGTGTGGATGTTATCTAGATGAATCCTTCTCCCATGATATTTGCAGGGTGACTCTGTTGTTTTGTAGTTGGAGACAAGTCGGGGCGTACCCTGGTATTGATTAGGTTGCATACTACTGATGTCTGGTGTTGGTAACAGGATGTCGCACGACTCAGGATAGCTGGGCCACTTTATGTCGCGTGACACAACAAGTCATGCAGGCAGAGCTTCAAGATCAAACTTTCCCAATATTTTAAAACTTCTCCATTGGCCTAGGGCATGAGACTCAGTAGCCCCAATATGGAGTAACCTCTGTAATTAACCAATCCATTCCCGGGGGTTGAAATTCAAAAGCCAGCCCCGATGTCCTCATACAAATGAACCCATCAGTCTTCTTCTTTAACCAAGCCCCAGTTTGACATTCCCTTTTTTATTGTATTCAAAACGTCATGTAACCCAAGAGGAGATCGTTCTTTGAGCTTCGGTCAATCAATCAGCGGACAAGATTTAGAAGTATTTACGTGCAGGGGCATATTTTCCGAAAGGTGAGATTGATTCCCGAACTTGTATATGACACTTCTCGCTTTAGGTTTGACTCTTTTGAGAGAGTATGAGCATCACAAGGTGGGGAAAGGTGTATGGAAGCCCCTGCTGATAGAAATACAGTGTTTAGCTCTATGCCCTTAGAAATTTAGAGAGGAAGACTTGTCGAGACACTTGAAAATCTGTATTATTCGCCATGATCACAAAGCTGCTTAAAACCCTTTATTGATGTTCGGGTTAGTCAACCGCCAAAGCCGATATGAGCAAATATTTTTTTTTATCAATCCTGAGGAGAAAGCCCACTGATATCGAGATCAAATTTGGAAAGACGGAACGAAGGATCTGTGTATAAGGACGGCCCTTGAGGAGACCAGATTTTTCGAGATTTGATTGTGATTTCGACCGGACCAGTTTAGGAGCTCAGGTCGCCGTAGTTCGGGTTATCCCGAATGAAAAGAATGAACGTTGGAATTCGAGGATCTGAGGACCTTTGAAGATTTTGAGAATTGAAAGAACATGTCCTCTTGGAGTGTCGATGGGAGACACGGGTGTGAAGCCCCAGTGGGACGTCCACGGCAAGTGTTTGCAGAGGAGAAATGAAATATGCTCACATATAACATCGAATGAACGGACGGAATTTGCACAATCTTCGCTTGACGGTCCTTTGAGCCGGGATAGACTTGGCTTCTCTTTAAGCAATAATCTGTTTTAGATCTCGACGATATTGGAAATGAAACTGCTATCCGGTAGGAACTGCGACTGGGTCTCGGGGTTTTGATCGGCCCTCGGGTGATTTAGGATATCATGACCTCTTAAAACGAGAGGTCGGCTAGGCCTTTTGCTGGCTGAACCTCTAAAGATGAGAGGTTGGCTTTTAGGGATGTGTTTGGAATTTCTAAGGTGAGGGAAATCTGTGGTTGCATCTTTGCTGCCTCTAAGGATGAGAGATGAATCTTGGCTTTGGCTAAAGGTAAAGGTAAGGGTAATGGGAATATCCTCTAAAATCGAGAAGACGGCTTGGGATTGGTCAAGGTATTGGGAATATCCTCTAAAATCGAGAGGATGGCCGGAAACGGTTAGAGGTAATGGTGAGGGGACATCCATGATGTCTCTTTATTCACTCTGAGACTCCTTTTGAGTAACGACCGGATCCTTGGACTTTTGGTTTTGAGAGGATCGCTAGGGACTAGGCTCTCTTTCTTTTCCCCTTTTTTTATCTCTTTTTTTTTATCTCTTTTTTTTTTCTTTGCTTTTGAGAGAAATCTTCAACTAGCCCCTAGGATGGATCATTGCCTTCTGTCGTTCTTGAGCTTGGACACGGTCACTCTTCTTTTGAATCACGGGAGCCTCGAGGATAGTCCCTCTTCTTCTGGCGATGGCTAAATGGGTTTCAAATATGCCGATCTTGAACTGAAGGGGGTATTGTTTAGTGAGGGGGAGGTAATGGTTTTCCTATGGGTAAAAGGTTTCAACCGCAGCCCCTACCGGATAATCCGAATGAGATTGAGTCTTCGTTTGCTTGCTTAAGCTTACTTTGAGGAAGATCCGTGCAAATTCATCGAACAACGAGATTATGAAAGAGATGTGAGCATATGGGATGCAAGATGGGGATATCAGTCGATTTTCTCACTCTGATCAATTTAAACATTAGTCATTTCAAAGCATTAGTCAGTGATTAGCACAAGTGATTATGTAGAATAAAACCATTTCAATAAAATGTAACGTGGGTGCACAAGTAATGTCTCGAGTCTAGCAAGAATAGAAACAAGAAACAAATATTTTATTCATTAAAATAAAAGACTCATAACAAGGGTGTAATAGACTCAAATCATAAAAACAAACATTTACTAACAAGATAAAACCATCTAAGACCCTACGACGCCTGACTGACTGACTTTTCACATGGGGAAGCTTTGAAATTGCTGATGAGGATTATCGGCCACTTTAGGAGGAGCTTTTTCAATTCTACCTTCATCAACCATCCTTTGGATCAACATCTTCAGGGGAACACAGTCGTTGGTGGCATGACCAGGGTATTGATGATAGTAGCAATACTTACTGCCATCCAATTTCGGATTGTGCTTGGTGGGATGGTAATTATCAAGTGGCTTTATCATTCCTCTTTGCGTCAAACCATTAAAAGCTTCCTCAGTTGTTATTCCCAAGTCATCAAATTCTCGCTTCTTGCGAGATGGAAACTGACGGAGATCCTGAACATTGCTTCCTTCCTGGGAACCTATTTCGATCTTTCCCTCATCAATAAGTTCTTGAATGATCAATCTCAACTGTATGCAGGCACAGGTGGTATGTCCCGAATATTGGTGATGGTCACAATATTTGCTCGGATCTAGGTTCTCATTGTGATGGAGAGGGATATAATTAACTAGCGGCTGAACCAAACCTCCGCTCACCAAAACCTTGAGAAATTTATTCATAGACATCCCTACCTTTCCCCAATACGCTTTCTTCTTTTCCGTTCGAACTTTCTTTGGAGGGGACCCGGGTATTGCCACCCCTTGCTAGATAGGGTTCACAGCTGGCATAAAAGACATCTGATTCACAGTCACATATGAGGTCGATCCTGAATTCTGATCATGCGGGGGTGACAAGCTGAAACCATATGAACTCAATGGTGGTTGCGGAGCACCTCCTTGCAGGGGAACTTGGTCAGGGTGGAATAGCAGTGATCCTTTCTGAGTAAAATAATGGCATGACCCTTGGGAATCTGGCTGGTATTGACTCTTCAAATCCGGTTGATTAGGAAAACTGAAAGCTTCAAGGGTCGGTTGTTCATCCTTGACCTGGGTTTGAATCACATGAAGTATCGGGGAAAGAATTTTATCTTGTTCATCTTCAACCGCCCCTTTCATTGCATCTCCATTCCCGTAATCAACACTGTTGGCCTTGATGATTTCTTCATATGATCCATCTTCGTGGCAAATTATCGTAACCCCCCGGATGCGCATTGCTTCCACAAATCTAGCATGAGTCTCTTCCTCTCGGGCTTTGGAAATTTGGGCTAGCAATTGAGCCTTACATTCACGAACCATGGCGGCTTCAAGAGCAGCTTGCAACTCTGCTACCGACAGATCATTCAATTCTAGCTGGCCTGAAGTAGGGAGAATTCTAGACTGAGCGGATGGCATATCTTTTGCACCAGACATCTCGGATAGCGGAACAGATAAAAGCTTTACGGGAAATGCTTCGAAGGTAGGAACCCAAAGACCACAGAATATCAGAACACGTTTCCAACTTGTCACCGCTACAGAGGGTAGTAGGGGTTCATAAGGTAAGGAAAGAAAAGGAAATACGGGAGAGGGAGAAGGAACGGAGAGAACAGACTCGCGCAGACAAATTATTTATCTTTAAGTATAAATCAGTGATTTAAATCCTAAGAACGGTTGGGAAAGGCTAATCCTTTATTTACGCAAACTATACCTTGGGGAAACCTAAGGACGCAACGTTCAAATTACACTAAATGTTTTGATTTTTTGAAATTAATAATAAGTAATGATACCTAAACAAAACCTAACACGACGTGGGACGGACGAGTAGCCCCAATTTCTAGGGAAATTTGGGCAGCATAACGGGTATTCTCGGGGAATTTCCAAGAAAAATCCGGCATGACCTCTCGTCGGTGCATGGTGACAATGCGGCAAGATCTCTCGTTTAGGACACACCACGGGAGTGACATGTCCTCACGTGAAACCATGTTGCGTTGGCAACATGCCCACAAGGTGCGGGGTTTTGAGGAAGGTAAAAAGACTTATTAGAAATTTCAAAAACAATTCATTTTGGTGTAGTTAAAACGTTGTATCAAAAACCAACCGTAGGTAAGGTTTAAGTGTGGTGCCACCTAAACGCAGTAGGGGGATGGGTTTGACATTAGGCACTCAAGCGTAGGCGAATATTATCACCGTCCGCGATGCCGTCAATCGCACCTGAGGGTTCTAAAGCTATGTGACGTAGTGTGCGGATGACTATATTCTTTTATTTACAAAAAACAAAATTTTTTTATTTATTTTATTTATTTAGAAAAAAAAAACACACACACTCTCTCAGGGAAGAAAGAAAAAAAAAGGAACAACAGTCAGCTGAGCAATCTTTCTCTTGATTTAAGGGACTGCCCTCAAACCAAAACATGAAACCTGTCCAGTGACTAATCCTGTCGCGTGACACAGAACAGCATGGGACAAAGCTGTCGCACGACCAGGAGAATCACTTCTGCAAAACTGAGATTAGCCCCTGCCTCTCATTGGCAAGGGATGAAACAAACCAGTAAAGCAGCACATAAAAACCACAAGCAACACACAAAAAGGCATACAAGTTGTAAGATCTCATAAAATGCATGTATCGCACATGATTATCAAGGATGCACATAAAATGAATACATTGGATGTCTAAACGAACGAAAGCATGACCCTCTTAATTTTTGAAAAACAGGTTTTCAAAAAGCATGTCCCCAACGGAGTCGTCACTGAATGTGCGCTCGCCCGGAAAATAATAATAATAAAAGGAGTCGCCACGCCATGCTTTTAAAGGTGCACTTTGAAAAACCCTTTTGAAAGAGAACGGGTTCGGGGGTCAGGTTACGTGTTGGGAAGAACCGAGAGTTCACCCAACACGCCTCGTCCGTAGACGAGTCTTTCTAACTTAAACATCCAAATAATTCAAAAGAACGTGCAAACGATGATAATATGCAAGTGCGATAAACATGAATTTTATTGAATAAGCAAGATCATTACAACTTGTAGACCAATTGTCCGGGAGGCCACATCCCTTTACAGCAATAAGAACAGATTACAAAGGAGATCAGGTCTTCTGCAAAGGATCATCTCTGTCGCGTGACATAGGACTCCCTTGTCCAAATATGTCGCGTGACATCAATAGTCACCTTGCAGAGACTCACAACTAACAGATCACATAATCTCTAGAGGAACACAAAACTACAATTAAAACCAGATCTAGGCACTAAACAACATGAACATACTACTGAATATGAAAATAACCAACTGAAACAAATTACAACTGAAACATGGTCCCTGCAGATGGGCACGACATGTCGCGTGACACAGGACTTCTCATGTCCAAATGTGTCGCGTGACATAGGGTTACCATTTACAGGTACCTCACAAACTGAGATACAGATCCAATAGATGCACAACAATTATATCATAACCAATAAAAACAACATGAATTAGATACGAATTGATCAAAGGAGTGTGGATATGGGAGATCCACACTCCCTTGACATCGAAATTGCCAATCTAAGTAAATCACATCATAATCAAGCAATTGGACTCAAGTATAAATGATTTAAACAGAGAGATTGCAGTTGCCACATGATAATTTGAGGCAGATGGAGCCTGATTATCAAGTGGAGAAGAAGAGAGAACAATTAAACAAGTAGATGAGAGAGAGAAAGGAGGAGATATTAGTTACCCTTAAAGTCCTCAACTCTTACACCAAGTTAGGTGTAGGAGTCTTCAATTCAGCTTCTGAATGGAGATCTGAGCACGAACTGAGAGCTGGATTGGAAGATCTGAAGTCTATGGGGAAGTAGGAGAGGAAATGGGTTGAAGAGAGGTGAGAGGTGAGGGAATTGGAGGGGAATTGATTGGGTTTTTGTGTGAAAGGAAGAGAGAGAGAGAGTTTCTGAATGAATTTTGGCAGAGTGACTTTGGGAGGTTCAAATTCGGATCCAAAACTGAGAGGGGTAGGGTCTTATTTATAGCTGCAGTCCATGGTAGCCTTGTGTCGCACGACGTAACGTAACCACTTTCCATGCTTCGACTTGTCGCGTGACACAAGGTGACCATAACCGTTTTTGGCGCCAAATCTGGTTCTGGAATCTTCTTGGATAATACCTAAAAAGTCCAAAACAGATTTATTCCTTTTAGGTCCCTTAGCCTGAGCAAAGTACAAAAAAGTACTTCCTTCGCGTGAAACTTATGAAATGTTTCCGGAAGTCTCGAGATGGACCGGGAATTTACCAAAATGCCCCTAAATGCAATTTTATCATATTAAAATGCATCTAAAAAGGTCGCGAATTGGATTGGCATACTTACAGATCCCACTATTATTATCATTTTATGCTTTTCATCCTCTCTATCTTATTTTTATCCTAATCTTGCTTGGGGACAAGCAAGGGTTTAGTGTGGGGAAGTTTGATAAATGACTTTTCTATAGTCATTTATAGCATTTTATCTTTAGCTTTTACTTAGTTTTTATTCCCTTTTTGTCTTAAATTAGTATAATTTAGCTTCCTTTGTTTTCTATCTTCGATTTTATAATTGTTGGTATATTTTTAGCATTTTCTACAGGTTTTTAGTCAAATCTTGATCAAATGTAAGCTTGGGAAAAATAAAGGACCAAAGGCAAGAAAGGACAGCTTCAAAATGGACATCATTCCAAAGCCAAAGTGGAGCGGCCGTGCGTTACTCTCTGGAGCGGCCGTGTAACCTGGCCTCAGCCAGGCCAATTTGGCCCAAAATCATAGAGTGGCCGAGTCCCATTTTCTGGAGTGGCCAAGCCAAACCAGGTGGAGCGGCCATGCAGTGTCAAGAGGAGCGTCCGTGCATATTGGCCAGTTCAAATCCTAAATTGGCACCAAGGCTGGAGCGGCCATGCAAGATCATAGTGTACAGTCGTGCACTTACTGTACCAGTTCATGAAAAGGCACCTTTTGAAGATGGCTTCTTGAAGAAACACAACCCTAGCCTAGGTTGCCTATTTAAAGGCCATTTGTATCAGTCAAATCATATCAAATTTTACATCTAAACACCTGAGCTTTCATAGCAAAAACTCTAGCAATATTTACTTCATAGATTTCTTGAAGATCAAACTTGTGTTCTTGGAGTTGTACTTGAAGTATCAAAAGCAATAAAAGATCGAAGTTATTCTCAGCCTTTTCTTCAATACCAAACAATTAGTTTTTCTATCTTTATCTTTATTTATGTTTGTTCTTAGCATGGCTAATGAGTAATCTCCCATATTCTTGGGGTTGGAAACTCAAAATGTCTTTTGTTCATCATCTTTAATAAAAGTCTTGTCATTTCTCTTCATTTAAACAATTTCTTTATATTAATCTCAAAATGACATACATTTTGGAGACGTCCAACTTGTATGATTCAGTTAATCGAGAGAAGTACCTAGCGAAGTCTCGATTAATGGAACCATATAAAGGAACTAGATTTCATTGATCACGAGAGTAGTTCAATGGCCTATGGGTGTTCCTTGATTGGAAAGTGCGTTAATTTGCGAACTTTAATGGATCCTTGCTAATTATGGGCCATCGAGAGATAGGGCATAATTAGTGAAGGATACACAAACGCTACATGCTTGATCGTGAGAAGTAGTGTAGGCTTAACGTACCATCCTTGATTTTGATGAAAATCTATATTTTCAAAGACATGACTATATGATGAATAATTGACTAAATGGTTTCCAATCCCGAGAATGCTTCCGTTTATAAGAGTTTTTCCAAAGTATTTTCTGTGTATGTTCTATTCTTTTCTCGAAACAACTATATTTCTCCCAATATCATTTATATTTCTTAGTAAAAAAAAATTCATCCCAAAGTTTACCCTGTCCTCATGGGATCGACCCGTACTTGCACTCGCTATATTTCAATAGCACGTGCGCTTGCGAAAATTAAAATAGACCATTAGGTTTTCAACCCAACACCAGCATTGGAGGAAATAGATATACTTTAGTAGTGGTGGATGATTATTCAAGATACACGTGGGTGGAAATGATGATCACAAAAGATGATTGCTATGAAATTCTAACCTCACTTTTCAGACGGCTCCAAATCCAAAAGGAAGACGACATCGTTAGTGTAAGGTCTGATAATGGAACAGAATTCAAAAACAACGGTGTTGCTCAATATTGTGATGACCATAGAATAGATCAAAATTTTTCTATGGCTGGTGTTCCACAACAAAATGGAGTTGTGGAAAGAAAGAACATGACGTTAATTGAGGCTGGAAAGACAATGATATCTGAAGCCAAGCTTCCTCAGTATTTTTGGGCTGAAGCGATCAACACGGCATGCTTCACTCAAAACCGATCCCTCATCATCAAATCCTACAACAAAACTCCATATAAATTTTGGAGAGGAAGAACCCCCAACATAGCCTTTTTCAAAATCTTTGGCTGAAAATGCTTTATCCTCTACAACGGAAGAGAAAACAAAGGTAAATTTGGAGCTAAGGCTGATGAAGGTATTTTTGTTGGGTATGCTAAGCATTCTAAAGATTTTCATGTTTTTAATAAATCTATTTTAAAAATAGTAGAATATGTCCATGTTACTTTTGATGAACATTCTCTCCTTGAGCCACATTTGGCTCCAAATGTTGCTGATGATTTTAACTCCCGATGCAACCTCAAGGAAAGATTTAGATGAAAATTCACCCATTCAACAAATTGAACCTCTTTGTCAACTTACATTTAATGACTTAACTGAAGGATCTAACGATGTTCCAATTGAAGATCTTTAGCAAACCTCTATTCTACTAGATTTACCCCCCAGAGGTTCGTGAAGTCAGCAGTCACCCTCTCTCAAATGTGATTGGTGATTTGTTTTCTGGAGTTCAAACAAGGAGATCAAACTATGATTAGCAAACTTCTTGTTGGGTATGCATACTTTAACCCTCCTAGCTTAAGCTTTAATTTAATTGATACCATAACCTCATCTCTATTTTCTGGACTTTAGGTCCATATTGTGAATGTGGGCCCAAAATCATGGATTTGTGAACCGTGTTTTGATTATAGGGTCACCGCTTCACCTCAGTTTGAAGACATCCGGTTTATTGAAAAACGGAGTTGCCACGCCATTTTGATTTCCTTAAAACTTTGAAAAAAAGGAATAGGGTCCAGAGGTTAAGTTACTCCTTGGGAAGAACGTTTGGCGTTCACCCAAGAAGCCTTGCCAAAGGCAAGTCTCCCTATATCCAATTAGTGTGCTTGTTTTGTGCTCTCGTGTGTGTGTGTGATTTGAAAAAGGGATGGGATGTGCCAAGTTATCTTCCAGACGTATAAACCATTTGAGTTGGTTATAGCTCGGGATTCCTTGGATTTGATGTGTTCGAGATTTTGATCCCGTGCTCATCTTGGACTTATGATCATCATTAAGTGACCTTTTTCACCCTCCCGTTGGGATAATCAACCATATTAGGCTTGAGAGCCTTGGTGTGTCTTAAACTAACGTTCTTTGGGACAAGGTCGTATGTGATCGAAATAGAGGGACATCTTTTATAGTCCAAGAATGAGACTCTTTAGAAAGGAAGAGCCTTTGTCCATCAATCCTACATCTTGATATGATTTTAAGCTTAGTAGGGACATTTATGCTCGTCTCAAGTGATGATCGGAGATGTAGGGGCTAAGGTTCATCCGCTTCTAAAGGGACTTCAACTATGACATCTTTAGTGGAGGAAACGATGTAAAGATGAGACCTTTACACCGATCCACCCCACGGGATGCTTCAAGTACCAAAGGGACTAAGGGGAGGGGTATAAAGATTGGATATTTATACTCATCCTATGTCTTTCGTGCCTTAAGAAGGTCACTAGACAATCCTTGGAGAGTGATCCAACCATGAGGGACATGGGGGGGAGTTGCATTGGAAAGTAAAGATTGCAATTTTATGAAAATAAGTGTAATGAACACTATGAGAACTAAGGCTATGAATGTAAAGGGAAGACCTTTGGGGCTTTCCTATGTCCTTTAAGAACCTTTTAAGGTGGACAATCCTTGGAAGCAAGGTCAAGGGAAGGGGATGACATTATGATAGTAAAGATGACATTTTTATATAATAAAAGGGAGATCTTTCACATCATCATGTGATGAATCCTCCCTAGAACAAGCCACTTGTGGACCCTTATTCATCCTTGGGATGGATTCTCCATGAATCATATGTGTGAGGGGAAAAGGGGGGTATGATGTCTACATGATAAAGATTGGATTTTTATGACAATATATCACATGTAATGACAATAAATGGCAAGATAAATAACAAGTAAGCAATATGAAAATGTAATAAGGATATTTCAAGGATAAAGGAAGGAGGGGTTACCAATGATGGTTTTTCTCTATCTACCTTGGGGTTTTCCTAATGTAGGAGTGGCTTTGGATGAGTTTTTATGGAGGAGGGAGGTGATTTTTGGGAGTTTTGGTCAATGAAATTTTGAGGGTTCAGTTGGGCAGAGTAACAGTGCTCAAAATTCTCCCTTTCAAAATGGGAAGAGGAGGCCTCTATTTATAGGCTGATTTGTGCTTCCTAATGAAGCCGTGCGGCATTAACCTCTGGCTAATGAAGTCGTGCGGCATTATCCTTTGATGACTCAGCCTGCTTCTAGATCCATGCAAGGTGGCACCTAGAAACTCCCTTCCAAATGAGGGACCGCTTGGAATTTTAATTCCTAGCAAGTCCTTCCCCCTGGAAGGTTTGGGAAAGTTCCAGACTGCCCCGAACTTTAGGAAAGTTCGGGAATTGTCGAAACTTAATCTAAGGCATGAGCCAGATTTGGGTACTTACAGAAGCCCTTTGGCAAAGTCACTTGTGGCAAGGGGTTGTCGATAAACGGATCCAATCTGGCGAACTGCCGAGACGGATTGGGTGACCAAGGCGGTCGAGTGGCTGAACCTTTGGAAGGCTACCTACGTATCTCGGGGGAATCAAGCCATGATCGTAGTTCAGGAAAAGATCCACTGGGGAATGGCGAAGAGAAACTGGTCCCTTGCTAGGAAGATGGAAACAAAGTGACCTAGGAGGTCAAATAGCTGATCCTACTGGGGATATGCCAGATGAAGGGAGTGACCAATGTGGTCGGATGGCTGGACCTTTATGAAAGGCTACTTCACCACTGAGGAGTGATGAAGAAAAAGGGTGACCAATGTGGTCGGATGGCTGGACCTTTATGAAAGGCTACTTCACCACTGAGGAGTGATGAAGAAAAAGGGTGACCAATTTGGTCGGATGGTTGGACCTTTATGAAAGGCTACTTCACCACTGAGGAGTGGTGAAGAAAAAGGGTGACCAATGTGGTCGGATGGCTGGACCTCTATGAAAGGCTACCTACGTACCCCAGAGGAATCAATCCTTGGTCGTAGTTCAAGTCTCACTAGATAGTTAGGAACATGTCTAGGATCCTTGAGATTTTGACGATTAATGGAGGAGTCACCTTATTTGACAATTAATGGAGGTTATCACCTTATTTGAAAATTAATGGAGGTTGTCACCTGATTTGACAATTAATGGAGGTTGTCACCTTACGTTATTCCGTTATAACGGAAGTAACGGAGGCGTTTTGAGAGAAATCATTATTCTATTTTAGAGATAACTGAGATTTTTGGGAATTAACGTTACTCTGTTATGAGATAACGGGAATCATTTGCCTAAGTGGAAAGTCTAGGGGCAAAATTGTAAATTTAGCTCATAGTGAATGAAGCCGCCCGGCATGAGATGGAGAAAAAGAAGTTGTACGGTTTTAAGCCTGATTTCACCAGATTCATTTAAACAGAAGAAGAAACGGGCAACAGCCATTGTTGGCTTAGGTTGTCGAGGAGAGAGGAGAGAAAAGAGAGGGAAACTTCAAAAATTTTCAATTCCCTAGCTTCTATTGTCCAAGATGGATCAAGAGGGGAACATCTTGCCTAGACAAGTGCGTTGAACCTTGTCACAAGCCGCGAGGATGAGGCGGAGGGAATTCGTTCAGACCGAGCGAAAATACGACTTCAGTACACCTCCTTCCGAGTTCTATCCCGTTAAGAGGGAGCATAAATCGATGAAACCTCAATCGATTGGGGTAAGCACTCTTGATTTGCTTGATTTCATCAATCTTGGTTGAATTTTGATTGATTTAGGGCTTGACCAGATTTTTGGAATTTTTTTTTTTGAATTTTTCTCACGATTTTATTGACGCTTTTAGGAATTTGATAATTAACCTATGAGGCTATGGACACAAATAAACATGCATGTGCAATTTATTTGAGAAAAAAATGTGAATGACTCGTTTTTTGAAAATAAAGTAAGAAAAATAATGTCTAAAATGTGACGGAGTTCTTGCATGTGCTAGAACTAGGTCAATTTCTGATCATGGATGGGAAAATAAGATTTTGGATGATGAAAAGGATTCATGCATGTCATCTTGAAAAATTAAAGCTTATGTGCAAAGAATTTTGTGAAACTTGGACATTTTGTGTTTGGGAGAGCAATGTGCTCGGGATGACGTGTTTCAAATGATGAAAGACACGTGTTTTAGGAAAATGATGCTAGAAATCTATTATGAATGCTTTTCTTTAGCAATATGTGCACTTTTTTTGTGAATATATGCATGCTTTTGGGATTAAAAAAATGAAGGATTAACAAGCTTTTGCTGTGTTTTCCTACAAGAGAGCAAGTCGAGGGGACCCGCGTAGGTGGCGGTAAAGTTGTGGGACAGGATGCCCAACTTCGAAAAGGATGGCGCGAATCCTAAGCAGCTGGTGGTAGCTACTGGGCTCAATTCTTTCATCAAGGCTATCAGTAGAGGCATTCATGTGACCTCTAAGAGTGAGGGGCTGGTCCATGCCCTTTCGGAGTTCTGGTGGGACACCACTCACAGCTTTCATCTTAGATGGGGAGAGATCATGGTGACCCCTGCCGACTTCACTGCCATTACTGGCTTGAGATTTACTGGTAGGCCCGTGACCTGGAGGGATCACATTTCTGCGACCAATTTCAGAGCTTTGGTGGGTTTTGACCTCCATCCTAAGGGGCTTGGGATGGAGACGAGGTTCGTTGAGGTGGAGATGCATGCAGGAGTTTGCTGCCAATGATGTGACTGCCCACCAGCTCGCGAGAGCTTTCCTGTGGTTGATGTTGTCGGTCACCATTTTTGTGAATTCAGGGACATTGGCTATGCTTTGCCTGCTTAAATCTCTGGAGGATTTGGATGAGGTTGGGGCGGTCTATTGGGGTGAGGCCGGATTGGCTGAGGTCTACTTCTCTTTGGATTTGTACAGTCGGAATAAGGCTGCTTAAATGGACTGCTTTTCTTTTTCTCTTGAGGTACTCTCACTTTTCTTTTCTCTCTTTTACTTTTCTGTCTTGAGATTTTCATAAGAGAAATGACCTTTTTGTTTTGAACATGCAGGTCTGGTTCTATGAGGTGATTGGGTTGTTCCTTGGAACCAAGAGAGTGATTCGGCTACCTTCCCGTCTATGATTCGCTAGAGGGGAGAGGCTAGAGACAAGTTCACCGGGAAGACCCGGATTACTTTCGACTATAAGATGGTGAGACCCGTCGTCAATAGGGACGGTCATGAGGGAGTAGATTTCTATCCCTGGGGGAGGTATCCAGAGGCTCTGATAGGGGATGCCTTGGTGGTGACCAGGCAGAGGAGATGGCTGACAGGGCTGACCTGTGATATCATTTATCTGGGGGACCGCTTCTCCAGGCAGCATGGCCATGTCCCTCCTTTGGGCGCTATTACCCCTCATGACCCTCCTTCGCTCATGCTGCATCCCAGGCATTGGTCGGTGGATGATATAGAGAGGTATCAGGCTGGATTGGCGGCTGAGGAGTATTTTGACTTTGCTACCCCGTATTCCACCTTTGTGGAGGTGCGGTTGAGGACGCCGCATAAATTAGTGAAGATAGCCCCGCTCAGGGGTACGGTGAGGCAGAGCCGACTGATCCGCCTATGCCTCCAGCCCACCTTTCCTATGAGGTGAATGGGGTAGCGAGGAGGCTGATGGTGCCTATCCCAGATATGAGGGAGCCCGAGTATACTCTTCCTGCTGACAGTACTGTAAGTATCTCTAGGGTCCTTCTCTTTTCGAATTCCTTTATTTTTCTGCGATTTTGAGCTTTTCTGAGACTTTCAAAGCCTTTTCTTTTCTTTTCTTTTCACGCAGGTTCTTGCTCGTACCTATGATGGTTTGGTACGGCAGAACAGGGGTTGGAAGGAGGTGGCTCGATCCCTTTTGAGGAAGCTGGGCTGCACTTCCAGGGCTGCAGGGAATGCGCGAGAGCCCGTGCGCAAGAGGAGGCCCGTTGGGAGCACGGCCTCTACATCCTCGGCCTCAGGATACCACTCATCGTCCACCAGTGCCGTGCCTCGGGGGCGGGGGCCCAACACTGACATTTTGGAGCAGCTGGCATAGTATGAGCACGTGGCCATCAACCTTTCTGACGTGAGTGATAATGATGATTTGATGAGGGATCCTAAGTTTTATGAGATAAACAGCGATGACGATGAGTCGGAGGCTTAGGGTTCCTTAGGTTGAACTAGGAGAGGAAGAGAGAGAAACAATGAACAAGCATGATCAATTTGTTATTTTTTTGTTTTATTTGGGTGTCAAGGAGGCAAAAACAATGTAATGATCTTTTATTTACTTTTCTTATTCATGCTTTATGATTTTGCATATTACTTGAGCCTCGGGGCAGCTTTTTTGCTCGGAAATAGGGCAAAAATTGGGCCGAAATGGTTTATGATGATATGTGATTGCATGAATGGTTCTTGGGCATGTTTTTATGCAGGTTTTGTTGAGAAAGTGGGGTGAGAATTCCACTTGGGCAGCAGCTTTGACTGCTGCAGATTTTTTTTCTGCAGAAGCGAATGAGGCCGTCCGGCCTGGTCCTGGGCAAAAGAAGCCGTGCGGCTTGGAACCTTGTCTGAACTGATTTTTTTCAAATAAAATCAAGGAAGGGCCTTTTCATTTCATTTTCACACCAAACTTATCCCAAAGCATATTTTTGACCAAAAATCATCAATTTCGATCACAGCCAATGGAGAAACCAGTCTGATTGCAAAAGGGGAAAAGAGATCGTTTTCTGTCCGATCTTCAATCTTGGATGAGACACAACTTTCAATCTCATAAGGGGCTGTTTGACAACACCTTCAAGATCAAGTCTTTATGTCATTTGAAGGATCTCCCGCCCGATTGGGACCTTTTGAGAGCAGCAGCGAGGTTTTGGGACGTCCGGAGACACGTTTACTGCTTTTCCTACAATGAACTCGTCCCAAACTTTTAAGACTTTCGGGCATTGATTGGGGGTCCAGAAATTGAAGCCATTTCGATTCCTTTGACTGAGGACTTGCCGGTGACCGTAAAGTTGGCATCTTTTCTGCAAATTTCTCTAGAAGAAGCCGAGGGGATGTTGATAGCCCCTGACAGGATCGACATTTCTGATATCCCGAGCAGGTACGGGTCTCCAGATACGACTGCGACCACAGTGGCTATAGATGCCTTTATCCTCTACGTGTTCTCATTTCTATTTACTGCCGAGTCCTTCAGGGTCTCTGTGAGTACCCCGACCCGAACTCGTGTTTTTGGGTCCGCTTTCCTTGAATTACAAAGAGTTTGCCTTAATTTTGGGCTTGTTTATTTATTTACATGCATTTTGGGCTTTCCTTATTAATTCCTTTATGCCTCCCATTCGGCCCAGTCTGTCCTAAAGATGACCGGTGTCGGCGACACAGGACGACCCTAAGGCGGTTAACGCCCCATGTCGTACGACATGGAAGGTCTCCTTCAGCATGCCTATAAATAAAGGGCTTTGCTGATCATTTTGAGGGGGATTTTCTGGAGTAAGGTTACTCTGCTGAAATAGAGGCTGATAGTCTCTCTCACATACACACACACTTACCTCCTTCCTCACACACACACACATCCAAGCCAAAGTCCAAAGGTGGTCATTCCTTGTTGGTGTTTTGAAGGGGCAAGCACCATACTATTGGTGTCTTTGCCTTGTGGACTACAATAGGTAGACCCTAAACCCCTTCTCTCTCTGATTACATCTTGTTTACTTGTTCATTTTACCTTGCATGCTTATATTGTTTGATAATATGTGAATATTTGGGATTTTGCATGATAAAGGTGGTGGAGATGTGAATCATCAATATTCACATCTCCTCACTTCAAATCTGGACATTTAGTGTTATTAGTTTCATTAAAGTTTGCATCTTGATTACTTTTGTTTGAGTTAGGAGGTGATGGCTCCCATAATCATGGCCCAATACATGTGATCATTCACATTGGGTCATCAAAGCCATGTGATCCTCCCATAATACTCACGTATTACTGTCATTTTACTGCCTTCAGTTAGTAATATAGCCTGGTTTTATGATCTGAGTAATGTGGGATCAATCTGCTGAAGCCCACTGATGCAGGACACCTATGTCATCCGACACAGGACATCTCAAGGAGTCCTATGTCATACGACATAGAGATCCCAGAAAGCTAGCTTGGCTTTCAGTGACTTCAGCTAATCCAGATTGATCCCTTTCATAGTTTCAAGCTCTGTTTAGTGTAATTTTTAGCTTAATATCATTGTTTAGCAGTCTGGGATCATTTGGGTGAAATCTACTGATGGAGGCGGCCTCTGTCGTATGACATGGATTGCCCTGGGTGTCCTGTGTCATACGACATCCGTATCACAGAAAGTCAATCTTGACTTCATCAACTCCAATCAACCCCAAATTGGTCTTAAACCCTAAATAGTGCTTCTCCATAGTTAAAGTAGCCTTGTATTAGTGTTAGGGTAGTTTTGGTGGCCTATCCACACCCCTTTTGTAAGAGGCAATCTGACCAGGATGTCATGTGTCGTCCGACATCCCTCTCCTGAGGTAGTCCTGTGTCGGACGACATCCAAAGTCCCTGGACAGACTGTCTCAACCTTTTCCTTGTAATTCAAGCAATCGTTTGTAAGGGTGTGGCCCCCTTTTAATGGTTCACAAGTTGTATTCAGTTCTTAGTATCATTAATAAAATCCAAGTTCATATGCCTTGATTTTTGACACGATTTTGCACACACTTAGAATGATTATATTGTCCTTGTTTGATTGAAAGTCTCGAAAGAGGCGACGTGGGTGAGCTCTATATTCTCTTCCCACATCGTAACTTGACAACCGGACCCATTTTCTCTTTAAAAAAAAAGGTTTTTCAATGTTTTCCTTAAAAACGGCGTGGCGACTCCTAAAAAATTCTATTTTTATTTTTTTCGGCGAGCGTTCATTCAGTCTGCCACAGTGGCCTTTTGGACATGGTCAGAGATTGCAGGGCCGGTAATGACATTGTTCCACTGATTCTGGGTGAGACTCTGCACGACATTGACAGGATGGCTAGGGGGACCATTTCATGAGGTCTGGGAGCCCTGCTGTGTTGACCTTATAGTTACAGGAGAGGCTTGGGGCTTTGCCTGGGGCTTCACCTACTCAGTGCCCTTGGGTGATTTCCCGGAGAGGTGCACCTAGGCAACAGGATCAGGGTAGCTGGGAGCTGATGATGGCGAGGTTGTCCACCTCGGACATTCACTGGTGGGTGCCTCATTGGAGGTTGCAGACTCGGAGGACGTTTCAGGAGTCCTATATAGTGAGGGTTCCGGGGCTATCTCTGTCATCTTTCTACATCCCCTGCTTAGTGTCCAGGCAGTTTGGGATCTTGCAGGAGCCATTGGATAATTGGGAGGACATCCGTACCATGGAGGTGGTGTCTTTTGACATGAGAGATCCAGCCAGCTTCTCATTTTTCTCGAGAGCATCGACATACACTGCTTTTCCACCCAGGGCCATTCTCAAGAGCAGGAAGAGTACCATA
Source organism: Adenophora triphylla var. japonica (assembly GCA_022495995.1). Classification (NCBI taxonomy): domain Eukaryota; kingdom Viridiplantae; phylum Streptophyta; class Magnoliopsida; order Asterales; family Campanulaceae; genus Adenophora; species Adenophora triphylla. The sequence goes on from JAFEMH010007403.1 coordinate 21,052, forward strand.
CTGACCACAGCTTACTTGGACTGGTACGAGAAGGAAATGGGGGTGACTCAGATCGTTTTGGGAGAGAGGCGTCAAGCTTTATTGGGTGCTGACTGCGACTCTAGCAGGACTCTGAGGGAGACTGAGGCCAAGGCAAGCTGCCATAACCAGTCAGGCGATCTTATTAGGGACATGGAAGCCCGATATGAGAGACTATCGGAGGTCTCTTCTCTTACTGAGGCTCAAAGGTAGGAGGTACGGACTCGTGCCAGGGTAGAGAAGGCACTCATTGATACAGGTTTGGTGGAGGCTCCAGTGAGGATTCCTGAGATTGGGATGAGGGAGACCGACATCATCGATAAGAAGAGGAAGAACACTCGACGAGGTTGAGGTAAAGGAAAGAAAGGAAAGGAAGACTCCGTTGAGGACAACTGAGAGACCTATTCCGAGTACCTAGTTATTGCCTTTTTGCAAACACATTAGTTTATTAGGTCTTTTGTATATTTTAATCTTTGTAGCAGGTTAGCAGAGTCAAGAGTAGACCGTGCTTGAACTCATCAAAAAGTTTTTGACTTATAAATAACAAAGATATTATCTTAGAATTTATAAGACACATTTCATGGAAATTCAAATGTCTTATTTATTGTTTAGACCGAACCATTTCTGGTTGCCTACGTTCTCCTTTTACAAGAAAGGCTAAGGGGCTCAGGTCTTCGTAGTTCATTCTGGTGAACTATTGGGATTTTTGTTGTTGTTGCTTTTTTTTTATGTACAACCCTATCTTTTGCCTAGACCGCCCTTTTTGGGTTTTCAGCCTAGCTGGGTATTACTCTTTTTGCACTATATTTTTTGTCTCTTTTTTTTTTTATGTGCAACCCTGTTTTTTGCCTAGACCGCCCCTTTTGGGGTTTTCAGCCTAGCTGGGTATTACTCTTTTTGCACTATTTTTCTCTTTTTTTTTTTATTATATTTTTTTTATATACATAATACCGGCGGAGCTTGTCACCGTTGACTGGATGAACAAAGGGATTGTCGTCCAGGTTCGCAAGCTTCATTGTTCCTCCCGATAGTATCTTCTGCACCACGTATGGGCCAATCCAAACGGGTTCCCATTTTCCCAGAGGGTTGTCTCTGGTAGGGGGCTTTACTTTCAGTACCAAGTCACCCTCTTTGATATCTTTTGGCTTGACCTTTTTGTCGAATGCCCTGGCCATTCGCCTCTGGTAGGCTCGGGTGTGTTCCATGGCCTTTAGCCTCCTTTCATCAAGTAGGGCCAACTCATCATGCCGACTGTGTAACCATTCTACTTCATTGACACTGTTTTCCAGGAGGACCCTTAATGACAGGATTTCCAACTCTACTGGCAGTACTACTTCCATCCCGTAGGTCAGGGCGAAAGGGGTTTCTCGCGTGGCTGTTCTAACAGACGTTCTGTAGCCCCAGAGTGCCAGATGAAGCTTTTTGGGCCAGTCATGACCGCGGGTGGCCATTTTCCGAATAATCCGTTCGAGTGTCTTATTGGCATCTTCTACTGCTCCATTGGTCTGAGGCCTGTACGGGGACGATTTGTGGCGAGTAACTCTGAATTCTGACAGCAATCTATCGCAGTCCCCTTCAAAGTGCGACCCGTTATCTAAAATGATCTCATTGGGCACCCCATATCTGCACATGATGTTTTCTTTGACAAACTGGGCCACTTTCTTGGAAGTGAGGACCTTATAGGAATTTGCTTCACCCACTTCGTGAAATAGTCCACTGCCACCAACACAAATTCATGCCCATTGCTTCCTGCTGGGGCTATCTTCCCTATTACGTCAATATCCCAAGTTGCAAATGGCCATGGAGTCATCATGCAGTACAAGTCGTGAGGCGGAAGATGATTAAGGTTGGTGAACCGTTGGCATTTGTCACACTCTCGGACATGCTGGACACAGTCTGTTTCCATGGAAATCCAGTAATAGCCCATTCTGAGGATCACTTGCATCAATGCCCTGGCATTCATATGAGGACCGCAGGGACCATTATGGACTTCGGTCATCAGCTCTCTTGCCCTTTCTTTGGTGACACACAAGAGGAGTGGTCCTTGGTACCGTTTCTTGTACAGGTCGCCCCCTATGATGACATAGTGAGAGGCCAGCTGTTTCAAGGCTTGCAAGCTCTTGGCTTTGATGCCTTCCCTTGGTCTACCTTCTTCATCTCTAAAAGTTGACTCCCCATCTTTGAGGAACTGGTAAATCTGACTGTACCAGGGTTCCTTGACAGGCTCGGGTCCCAAGTCTATTTCGCAACAGAAAGCCGAGGCTTCTCTTCTACCCACTCTTAATGGTTTTATTGCCTTTCCCTCGGGGATCTCTACCAATGAGGCTAGAGTGGCTAAGGCATCTGCAAATCAGTTCTTGTCTGTTGGCAGGTAATGGAAGGTCACTTCTCTGAACTGCTCAGTCAATTCTTCCATGTAGGCATGATACCTCTGAAGATTAGGATCCACAGTCTTCCACTTGTTGGAGACTTGGTTGATGATCAGGGCTGAGTCTCCATAGACCTCGAGTTCCTTGACATTTCTTTCTAAGGAAGCCTCCAAACCAGCAATACAAGCTTCATACTCTGCAGCATTGTTCGTGACAGGGAAGTTCAACTTGATGGCTATCGGCGTGTGCTCATCTTTCGGGTCGACCAGTAGCATTCCTACGCCATTTTCCCTTTTGTTAGCAGCCCCATAAAAGAAAAGCTGCCATCGGTTCTCATGCTCAACTATGAATATCCCTTCATCCGGAAACTGGGGTTCAGGCCCTCAGTCCTCATTGCTAGGGAAGTTTGCCAGATGGTCCGACAGCGCTTGACCCTTGATTGCCTTTCTCGTCACATAGTTGATGTCATACTCAGCCAGGAAGAATGACCACTTTGCTAGACGCATCGAAAAGGAAGGCTTATCGAAGATGTACTTGATGGGATCCATTTTCGAGACCAAGTTCACAGAGGGGGCCTATATGTAATGCTTCAGCTTACCAACTACCCAGACTAGTCCTGCACAAGTCTTTTCGCACGCTGAGTAATTGAGCTCACTCCCTTGCAGCTTGCGACTGACAAAGTAAATGGCATTTTTTACCCGAGAGTCCTTCTTTTCCTGAGCAAGCATAGCCCCGACTACCGTATCAGTGACAGTGAGATAGAGCAGAAGAGGTTTCTGTCCATGTGGGGGGCATAGCACCGAGGGATGTACTAGGTACGCCTTGATTTGGTCAAAGGCATCCTGGCATTCTTCATTCCATTCTGTGTCCGCATTTTTCTTCATGAGCTTGAAGATGGGCTCGCACATGGTAGTCAGCTGGTTGACAAAATGGCTGATGTACTGTAACTTGCCCATAAAGCTTTTGACCTCTGTCTGAGTTCTAGGCGGCCTCATGTCCATAATGGCTTTGATCTTTTGGGGATCGACTTCAATACCTCGTTCTGTGACCATGTACCCAAGGACTTTACCCCTTGTCACTCCAAAGGTGCATATTGCAGGGTTCAGTCTCATGGAATGTTGCCTTAACATTTCAAAGAACTTTCGCAGGTCGACAAAGTGCTATCCATCCACACCTTTGGAATGGATTATCATGTCATCGACATAGACCTCAATTTCTTTGTGGATCATGTCGTGAAAGAGTGTGGTCGCTGCCCTTTGATATGTAGCCCCGCCATTCTTAACCCCAAAAGGCATTACCGTATAGCAGTACGTCCCCCACGGTGTGGTGAAGGCTGTCTTTTCTTGGTCCTCCTCGGCCATCTTGATCTGGTTGTAGCCAGCAAAGCCATCAACGAAGGATTTGACTTCGTAGTTGGCGGTGGCGTCCACCAGAATGTCTATGTTTGGCAACGGATAGTCGTCCTTGGGACTCGCCTTATTCAGGTCCCAGAAATCTACACAGCAGCGGACCTTCCCATTGGCCTTAGTCACAGTCAGGATGTTTGATAACCATGTCGGGTATTTAATGACCCTGATGAATCCTACCCGCAGTAGCTTCTCAATCTCTTCTTTGACCTATAGAGACCACTCTGGCTTGATCTTTCTTAACATCTGTTTTACTAGCTTGGCATCTGGTACCAGAGGGATCCTGTGCTCCACAATCGAGCTATCTAGCCCCGGCATGTCCTTATACGACCATGCAAACACATCCATGTATTCTCTGAGCAAATTGACCAGTCTGTCCCGTTCAGCCCCATGAAAGAAGTTCCCGATCTGTGTCTCTTTAGGTTCCTCGATAGTACCCAAGTTAACACTTGTCAAAACCTCCTCGGCAGCTTGAGCCCGGTTTTCCTCTTTATCGGTAACCTTCTTAAAGATTTCTTTAATGTATTGTTCATTTAGTGTGTTTGCATCTTGTTTAAATGAATCATTATTAACTGTTGTTAAGTTATTAGTTAATTTATCATTTGTTAAGTTGGCAATAAGGGGGTACTCGGAAAGATCTATCATTTCATTCAAGGCAAATGAAAAGATAACATTGGCTACATATTCATAATCTTCAGGCGTGAGGCCTTCAGATGACTCAGAGGACTGGAATTCGAAGACTCCTGACTCTAGGGTACAGATGATAGGGTGTTTGACATGACTGGACTGAGAGGGACGGGGAACCAATCCAAGCTTCGTGATCATTTGCTGTCGGCTGGCTATCGGCCCTGAGAATGTCTCCCAATTCTTCAAAGGCATCTCTGTCTTAGTCATCAAAGTGCAGGGATCAAAAGGCTCTTCATTGCCATCTCCAATTACTGCAACTGTCTCATCATCTGAGCTGAAGTCGATTAAGTCAGGAATCTGTGCTTCTTCATCAAACAGCTTCTGCAGACCTGACTCACTGTCCTCACGACTGGCAGTTTCTATCTGGCTGATCTTTGGAAGAGCTAACTCGAAGGAGGAGAAGTCTATTACCCCTGATGGGAAAAGTACTGGCTCTTTGAAGCGGTCTGGGTTTCCTTTGAAGACATACTTGTTCTGAACAGTAGTGGTAGCCCCAGGAATGTCCGACAAGTCAAGAAACATCCTCCGAATAGGATTCGCTGGTTTTCCACGAACTTTCTCAAGGTTTTCCAGAAGAATTTTCCTCAAGGAGGGCTGACCATCACTTTCATCATATTGGGTCTCACCTTTTATGAAGGACTGGGTCAGAGACAAACTGTAAGGATGGAGACGGACCCCTTCGTTTTGCTTTTCCTGAACTGTTCCCTTATCTTTTCTGTCATCCTGAGGATACGGTTTGTATCCTAGGCCGTATCGGGTGGTCTGTTCTTTTGCATCGATGACGGCATTGCGACCCTGAAGTCTCTTACCCAGTCCAAGCCCCGGAAGATAACCCATCTTTGTAAGTGCTCCAATTTGAGTTGTTAGTATTTTCGTTAGAAAATTAACGAAAGCCCTAACGTTCCTAACATTTCTAACAATTTCTAACTTTTCTAACAAAGCAAGGGTAAATTAGGGATTGCTATTTAGAGTTAAACCAAGAAAAGAATCTCAAAAAAGCCAAAAACCCGAAATGGGAAGCTGCTGGAACACAAACTGTTTGAATATTTTGAAAATATTCCTTTGGTCCAAAGCCTACAGCTGCATTTAATGAACAGTGCACGCTGCAGGTCCAATCCGCGTGGATGGTTTTGTCAATTTCAGAGGGCTATAAATAGAGCCCCTCAGTCTCAGAAATAAGGAGCAATAATAATTCACTCACATCACCTTGGCGAGAATACTAGAGAAAACAGTGGGAATTCCCTTGAATTGCCACCTTTTTCTTTTGATTATTTTCCCAAATTTCACTCACTAAACACTCTCAAATTCAAGCCTCAAACATAAACACAAAGAAGATAGGTATAACCTCCTTCTCCCTACCATAAATCTCTCTCATCCATGCATGCATCTCATACTTTGAAGATGTAACTTGTTCTTCTCTTGCCCTAGATCCAAGAGGATCACCATGGAAGTTCATCTCCATGGATGATCCTCTACAAGGATAAACATTCTTTCTAAATTGTTGTCTTTCATCTTACACAAATCATTTCTTACTCACTTGAAAATGTTTTTCTAAACCTAAAAATAATTTTCATACATAAAATCTTGATTTCAAAGTTAAATCTCCCCTTCCCAAGCAAATGAAATGCTTTAAGTCCTAATGTACCCTAAGGATGGCTTGATATAGTAGATCACCACTAAAATGTTTAGTGATCACTAATCAAAGCCTAAGTAAATGGGGACAAAGCATGGATGTAAACCCCCTTTAAAATCACATTTTCCTTCTTGAGAATGTTGCTGTCCAGTAGCCTTTCTCTAAGACCTCTGTCCATTGTCTAATTTTTTGGACACAGAAGAACTTGGAATTGGGTGTTGACTACAAAATACTTTTTGTATCCAACATCCGTAGAATTCCATATATATTTTTATTTTATTTTTTACGTGAGTCTAACTCCCTTTTTCAAATTATTTTCCAAAGGTCAGTTCAGCAGTCTCTGGAAATCCAGCTTTCATATCTGTGATTTCCAGAAGGTTTTTGTCCATCAAATCATCTCCAAATGGAAAAGTATTTTTCAGTCACCTTATTTAAGATGTTTTGAACAACTTTCATTCTCGGACTTTCCCCATATTTTGGTGTTTTAAAGCTCTAAAATTCATTTTAAAATCAAGTGTCCACTGCCTTTTTCATTCTGGCAGAATTGATTTTCAACTTCAAGGAGTCTTTTGAGTACCAAAACTCAACCCTAAAATCATACCAAAAATCATGGGACTTTTTTAATGTCTAATAAAGAGTTCTCAATTTTTAAATTTCTCAGTTTACATTTATTTTAACCAAAACACACACATGCACATGCACAAATGGTTTTTAAGCTTGGAAGACTCGTTTTACGAGGCATTCCGGGTGAACCCTAACGTTCTTCCCGGAGTGTAATGTGACCTACGAACCCAAATCTCTCATCTTGGGCATTTTTCAATGTTTTGGCCCTTAAAACAAAAATGGCGTGGCGACTCCGTCTCCGTTTTGATTTTCAAAAAGAAAGGAAAAATCGGGTGGCATCATCACAATCTTTCTCATCATTCGCATGGCAGGAGGTATTTTATCAGAAGTAGTAGTGAGGTCCGTGCAACACACTTGCACTTTAGAGGAGGCTACAAAGAATCCGGTCAAGGCAAGCCCTTCGTCATCATGTTTGATCTCCAGTATTGGGATACCTCTCGTGCTGGTTCCTTCCACGGTGACACTGTCTCCATAGATAGTAGTGATAGTCCCATCACTTGACTGAAACTTGACGCATTGGTGCAAAGTAGAGGCTACCCCATTTATCTGGTGAATCCAGGGTCGCCCAAGCAAACCGGTGAATGAAATGGGGATGTCGATCACTTGGAAGTCTACATCCATGACCTTTTTCCCGAACCACAATTTTAGAGTTGCGATCCCCAAAACTGACCGAGCAGTGGAATCGTAGGCCTTAATAGTTTGACTGGAAGGCTTCAAGTCTGTAGGCTTCAAATCCAACAAATCCATCATTTTTGTTGGCATGACATTCATTGCAGACCCTCCATCGACTAATACCCTTGGTAACCTGCGTTCTTCCAACTGAACTGTGATATAAAGGGGCTCATTATGACTGTCTCCATACTTCGGCAGGTCCAGGTCAGTGAAAGTGATGATATTTCCATAGTGTATACTTCCAATCATTTGGACAACCTCATCTGGGGTGACATCTATGGGTACCATAGTCTTGGCCAAACTTTCTTCTAGATTCAACTTGTGAGGGTATGAGGAGGTTAACAGGGACCACAGGGAAATATTGGCTTGAGTACACTTCAACTGAGTCAACATCGGGTCTTCCTTCTTGGAGTCTGGCTTTTTTGCTTCTGGCTTGTAAGGTCTTTTGTCTGTCTTTGGTTCAGAGACGGCATTTCTTTTGTCACATTTAGGATGTTCCACACTCATCTGTCCAGACCGAGTCATCACATAGACGTTAAACTTCTCCGAGTCATTAGTCCTATCGGAAGATTCCTTCAGCTCTTTCAGGGTTAAAGGGGGGCTTTTGTTGGCATGTGACCAACTCTGCTGATTAATTTGATTCACAGCACTACCGGAGGTATAGGCAGCTTCCTGAAAACACCAAAAAAAAAAAATCTCAAGTTATATAAATATAAATTGAGAGTACCTCTTAAGCAAGACTTTATAATCACTATAATGAATTTACAAAGCCGAAAATGTTCCCTATAGCTATAAGAATTTTGAGCTCTATGGAACAAGAGATAAAGAACGAAATCCTATCCTAGCCTTCACACAACTTGATACCAATATAATCAAGTGCGAAATTACAAGGGAGGAAGGATTAAAAGAACCAAACAAAAAACTTTATCTCTAAGCTTTCGAAGGTGTGTATAAAATGATTTTTTTCTTGGCACATCTTCAAATGAAACCTTCCAAGCTTATTTATAGTCTTCAAATACTTGAAGGCTACTCAATAAACAACCTTGGGGCTGTATTTGTACGTTGAGGAAGAGTGGGGAAGAGGTTGAGTTTGTTCCTTGATTTAAACACCCACTTCCTCAAAAATAGCTACCGAGTTGATTTATCTCCAAGTCCAAGCTTCAAGCCTTGTACTCCCAAGCTTTATCAACCTTGTACTCTTCTATAACTCAGCAACAACTCCTTGACCAAGTCTCCACACGTTTTTAATTGTTGTTGCCAAAGTTACGATTTTATGCATAAAATGCATAAATCATTTCCTTCCAAATTCCACACGTGTCTAGCTCTTTCTTTGATGCTATTGCACTCTGAAATATAAACATAAATCATAGACTATACAGATTATATTAGCACATTAGTCCATTAAATAATAAACAAGAAATATTCAACTATATAAATTCCAGTACAGGAAATCATCTGCGATATCACCTGGAATTTGGGAAATCATCTACGATATCACCTGCAGTTTACACTAACAGTCTCGTCTTTTAGCCTCAACGAAATTTCGGCAGAGTTTCGCTTACGCGGTAGACGTTTTGACTTTGGTGTTGTCCAAGAAAATATTAGGCATGGGTCGGACGGTAAAAGTCGAATGACACGGCGTCGCATTGAGCTTTGTTGCATACGTTGCGCGAGTCAAAGTCAAAGTCAATGCTGGGTCAAGATCTTGCCAATTTTTCCTTGACGGAATTTCGGCAGAGCTTCGCTTGCGCGAAAGATCTTTTGATTTTGGCATGGACTTGGGCTTGATTCTCACATATCCCGTGCAGGTCAAAGTCGGATTCAATGCCGGAGTCAAGATTCTACCAATTTTTCCTTGGCGGAATTTCGGCAGAGTTTCGCCTGCGCGAAGGATCTTGACTTTCGGCATGGGCTAGGTATTGACCTTTACGGGGGTATACAATGAGGCTGTATGACACGGTCTAGACCAAAAACCAACCAAAAAGTCACAGTTTTAAAATGTGTGACACGGACTAGTGCATTGGTCGACACTGGCTGCCATGGGGAGTTTGGGATGATTCCGTGCGCGCCCGGGAGCATCGTAATGTTGTCCGTGACTGCAGCTGAACAACCATCCCGGGTTGAAGGATGTGCGTGCAAAGTGTACAGGATATATATGGTGCGCGTAGTGTGCGGCCTCCTAAAAATGTTCCTTTTTGAGTTAAAACAGAGATTTTCAGAAATGTGTTTTAAAGGAATGTTTTTCGGGACGGGGGAAATGCAACAATTAAGCACGTAAATTTTCTGGAGCCCGGCCAGTCTTGGAACTGAATAGCCCCAAGCTGCCAAAGCTGCCATATTAACCTCAGAAAGTGTCCTGGTGGAACTGCCAAAAGAAGCCGCTCGGCTATGATCCGGGAAGATCAAGCCGTACGGTTGGATCAAGCAATTTTCTAGGTTCCAAATTTTTCATTTCCAGGCTGTTTCCCCGAACATTTTGGGCACCTTTTAGCTCCAGAATGATCCCTGTTCAGTATTCAGAATATGCACAATCCCAAAAACCAAGATGCATGCAAAAATAAGGAAAGAGAAACAAGCACAAAAATTGGCCCCGCGGCGGGATGCTACCTCGTAAACATTTCCAATGCTTCTTATGAAAAAAGTTTGGAAACGTTTACATATCCCCAGCAGAGTCGCCAAACTGTGAATGTGGGCCCAAAATCGCGAATTTGTGAACTGTGTTTTGATTATAGGGTCACCGCTTCACCTCAGTTTGAAGACATCCGGTTTATTGATAAACGGAGTCGCCACGCCATTTTGATTTCCTCAAAACTTTGAAAAAAATGAATAGGGTCAGGAGGTTAAGTTACTCCTTGGGAAGAACATTTGGCGTTCACCCAAGAAGCCTTGCCAAAGGCAAGTCTCCCTAGATCCAATTTTTGTGCTTGTTTTGTGCTCTCGTGTATGTGTGTGATTTGTAAAAGGGATGGGATGTGCCAAGTTATCTTCTGGACGTATAAACCATTTGAGTTGGTTATCGCTCGGGATTCCTTGGATTTGATGTGTTCGGGATTTTGATCCCGTGCTCATCTTGGACTTATGATCATCATTAAGTGACCTTTTTCACCCTCCCATTGGGATAATCAACCATATTAGGCTTGAGAGCCTTGGTGTGTCTTAAACCAACGTTCTTTGGGACAAGGTCGTATGTGATCGAAATAGAGGGACATCTTTTATAGTCCAAGAATGAGACTCTTTAGAAAGGAAGAGCCTTTGCCCATCAATCCTACATCTTGAGACGATTTGAGCTTAGTAGGGACATTTATGCTCGTCTCAAGTGATGATCGGAGATGTAGGGGCTAAGGTTCATCCGCTTCTAAAGGGACTTCAACTATGGCATCTTTAGTGGAGGAAACGATGTAAAGATGAGACCTTTACACCGATCCACCCCACGGGATGCTTCAAGTACCAAAGGGACTAAGGGGAGGGGTATAAAGATTGGATCTTTATACTCATCCTATGTCTTTCGTGCCTTAAGAAGGTCACTAGACAATCCTTGGAGAGTGATCCAACCATGAGGGACATGGGGGAGTTGCATTGAAAAGTAAAGATTGCATTTTTATGAAAATAAGTGTAATGAACACTATGAGAACTAAGGTTATGAATGTAAAGGGAAGACCTTTGGGGCTTTCCTATGTCCTTTAAGAACCTTTTAAGGTGGACAATCCTTGGAAGCAAGGTCAAGGGAAGGGGATGACATTATGATAGTAAAGATGACATTTTTATATAATAAAAGGGAGATCTTTCACATCATCATGTGATGAATCCTCCCTAGAACAAGCCACTTGTGGACCCTTGTTCATCCTTGGGATGGATTCTCCATGAATCATATGTGTGAGGGGAAAAGGGGTTATGATGTCTACATGATAAAGATTGGATTTTTATAACAATATATCACATTTAATGACAATAAATGGCAAGATAAATAACAAGTAAGCAATATGACATGTAATAAGGATATTTCAAGGAGAAAGGAAGGAGAGGTTACCAATGATGGTTTTTCTCTATCTCCCTTGGGGTTTTCCTAATGTAGGAGTGGCTTTGGATGAGTTTTTATGGAGGAGGGAGGTGATTTTTGGGAGTTTTGGTCACTGAAATTTTGAGGGTTCAGTTGGGCAGAGTAACAGTGCTCAAAATTCTCCCTTTCAAAATGGTTAGAGGAGGCATCTATTTATAGGCTAATTTGTGCTTCCTAATGAAGCCGTGCGGCATTAACCTCTGGCTAATGAAGCCGTGCGGCATTATCCTTTGATGACTCGGCCTGCTTCTAGATCCATGCAAGGTGGTGCCTAGAAACTCCCTTCCAGCGAGGGACTGCTTGGAATTTTAATTCCTAGCAAGTCCTTCCCCCTTGGAAGGTTTGGGAAAGTTCTAGAATTGCCCCTGAACTTTAGGAAAGTTCGGGGAATTGTCGGGAAACTTAACCGGAAGGGGTGAGCCAGATTTGGGTACATACACATATGTAATGAAGCTTAGACTTCAATTTTTAGTACAAGTCCATTTTATAGAACAGGTTTATTTAGGCTTGAAGACTGGCACAATTTCATTGGACATGAGGTTTCAAGACAAGAGGTTTTGAAAACTTACAAAACCGCAGTTCAAGTGAAGACCGTATCTTTGCAGACCGCACAATGCAAACCGTTTTGTGTAGTTCTCATCTTGAAACCGCACTTTGAAGACCGCAAGAGAAACCTCGTTAGTGAAACCGCACTTCACCAACTGCATCCAATGATTGAAGACTTGAAGAGTTGGACCACTTTTGACTGTTGGAATCCAAAATCACATCACGTGACTAACGGTCATATTCTAGAAGGATTTTGAAAAGGTGACAGATGTCCTTATCTACAACTTCTGATCAAAAAGGATAAAAGTGGACATGTGGACCAATCAGACCGCACCAGCACTGTACTTGCACAGCTGTACTATAATGGCTACTTTTTGGTTCTTGGGTATAAATATCCCATTTTTCATCATTTGAAGATGGCTTGAGAAAATTGAGAAAAGAGTCCTTTGAAGCTTTGAAGATTATTTCCCAGAATTTCCAATTTCTTTGAATCTTCATCTTCAACCTACATCCTTAAAGAACAAATCTCCAGCCCAGAAATTCAAGCCTTGTAACACCCAAGATTTCTTGAGCTCTATATCATACAGATTTAAAGATCCTTGAATCTTGTTCTTCACACACACACCTCACTTGATTAATCATATAGATTATATCATTTGATAAACACCGGTTATAGTCTAGGATTTGCTTTCATTGATAAGATTTTAGATTTGAGTTTGTTACTTGTAATCTCTCTCATAATATAATACAAATCTAGCATTTAGAAAATCCAAGACTAACCATCTTGGTAGTGGACGTAGATCATTTACGATTGAACCACTCTATATATTGTGCTCTTTAATTTCTGCATATTTCTTTACTGTTCATCACTCAAACTAATTTGTCTTTATTTGTTTGATCTTATATAGGCATTCAAGGTTTGTGAATTGTGCTTAGAGTTAATCCTTGTCAAAATCTCAAATTACTGCTTTATAAACCGCACTATAAAACCGCACTATCTTAAACTTAAAGAAATTCTGATGTGCATTTTGCAAACCCTACTTGCGGTTTTGATACACTGCAAGGCGATTTTGTAAGCAAGAGGTTTAGTTTTCAAAAAGGGGTCAAAAAATTTATAACAGCTATTCACCCTCCCCTCTAGCTATTTTTCACCCTTGTTGCCACCTTTGGGACCAACAAGTGGTATTAGAGCTAAACACATTTATAAAACTTCTGTTTTTCAAGCTTAATAGCTTGTGTGCCGATTCGTAATGGCAAACCTAAAAACTATGACAACGTTTAACTACTCACATATTCCTTTACTAGATGGAGACTATTTTGACATCTGGAAGACCCGAATGATTATTCATTTGGAAACCATAGATGAGATGCTAGTGGACTGCGTAATCAATGGCCCTTTTGTTTCAATGAAGTCCAACACAAATCTAGCCACCAACACTAAAACTCCAGAGGTCGATTTTGTAAGCAAGAGGTTTAGTTTTCAAAAAGGTGTCAAAAAATTTATAACAGCTATTCACCCTCCCCTCTAGCTATTTTTCACCCTTGTTGCCACCTTTGGGACCAACAAGTGGTATCAGAGCTAAACACATTTATAAAACTTCTGTTTTTCAAGCTTAATAGCTTGTGTGCCGATTCGTAATGGCAAACCTAAAAACTATGACAACGTTTAACTACTCACACATTCCTTTACTAGATGGAGACTATTTTGACATCTGGAAGACCCGAATGATTATTCATTTGGAAACCATAGATGAGATGCTAGTGGACTGCGTAATCAATGGCCCTTTTGTTTCAATGAAGTCCAACACAAATCCAGCCACCAACACTAAAACTCCAGAGGTCAAAAACCTGAAAGCTGAGTGGACCTATGAAGAAAAGAGATTAGTTGCCTTGGACAGCAGAGCAAGACATATCATTTCTGGAACCTTGCCAATTTCAACTCTTCAAAAAATTATGAAGTGTAAAACTGCAAAGCAGATGTGGGATGCTATTGAGAGCTATCTTGAAGGAGACGATCTTTGCAAGGAAAATAAGAAATTTTTTGTTGAATGAACTTACAACAACTTCAACAGAAAAGCCAATGAAACCTTTCGTCAAACTTGCGATCGTTACGTTGAGGTAGTAAATTCTTGTCTTTCACTTGGTAAAATTTTAACCGACAAGGAAATTAATATGACATTCCTTGCTGCATTAGGTTCAAGATGGGTTAATAAAGCCACATCTCTAGAGGACTCAAAAGATTTAAATACTTGTACCTTAAGTAACTTGTATTCAAATCTAAAAGTTCATGAACTTAAGTTAGACCACATTTAAGAGGACGAAGGAAAAGGCAAGGCACTTTCTATGTCTGTAGTGGAACATGAGGAGAAACCTTCCACATCAAAGAAAACCTCAGATTCCTCCATCTCAACCTCATCACTCATCGATATGGATGATGATGAATTTGCCATGTTTGTAAAAAGATTTCAAAAATTTTGAAAATCTTTAAAACCATTTTCTAAAGGCAAACCTCGAGCAAATTTTTCCAAGGCTGATGATACAAATAAAAAAGGTGACCTAGTTTGCTACAACTGTAGGAAGCTTGGTCACTTTGCTTCTGAGTGTCCTAAGCCCAGATTTGAATATATGAAAAAGAAAACCTCTCCAAAGAAAACCTCTCCTACGAAATTTTCTCGTCGCAAGGGAATGGTTGCTGAAGAGGAAGAGAACTCAAAAGAGTTAGCAACTTGGATTGAAACAAATTCTGATGAAGGAAGCAAGGATGAAACCGAAGAGGTTAGTATCTGCCTTGTTGCAGACGCTTCTAATGATTCAGATACTGAGTCAGTCGAGTCGCTTGAAATGGATGAAGAAGAGGTTGTTCCAATGAGAACCAAAACTAGAGAGGATGATGACGTGAAACTCACTCCTAGTATTAAAATTGGGAATAGTTCTTACTCACGTCCCATTTTTTCTTCCAAAAATGCAACACCTTCAAAAATAATTCCAACTAAGGAAAATTTGAAAAAGGTGGTGGAAGAGGTCTCTCCCATGGAACATGAAGAGATGTTCAAGAAAGCAGAAATAATGATTCTTAAATTTGAAAATATTAAGAAAGCTCTGTCTCTAGCAACTGATGAAATTACACAGCTTAAGACGGATAAAACTATGCTGAGGTCTGAAATTTCACTTCTTAAAGACCAAGTAAAAAGTATGTCTCCTCTTACTGATAAAAACCTCATCCTAGAAACTAAGGTTGCTGCACTTCAACTTAGGAACGATGACTTGGTTGCTCAAAAGAATGACCTTCAAAGGTAATTGATGAGTGGACCAAATCACGTGTCACCATGGATCAAATTCTAGAATCCCAAAAGGCTAGTGGTGATAAAGAAGGCCTGGGATTCCAAACTGGTGAAAAGTTGAAATGTGCATCCTGCTGTGAAAAGGATGAGGAATTTTTAAAACAAACTCAAGAAGTTCCAAAGGAAAAGCATTCAGCTTCAAAGGGTAAAGGACAGGAACAAAACGCTAAACTTAATTTCCACTATGTCTACCCTAAGAAGCAATTTGGGAAAAATTCTCAAATGAAAAGAAAAGTTTCTGAAAACGAAACCGCTTCTGAGGATGAAACCGCAAAGGAGGTTTCAATTTAGGCAAATCGCCCTTCTTTTTCAACTGCACCTCCTGCCTTCAAAAGCAAGAAGAGCGTTCCTAGAAAAACTGTGGTCAAACCTAAAATGACCACCTTTGTCAAGGCCAAAACCTCAGTCCCAAAACCAAATGCTGATCCTAAGAAAAGTAAAGAGTTTATAAAACCTCAGCTTGCTTACAGCTTTCATAAATGCTCTGTGTGTGATAGTTCTGGTCACAAGGTTGCAGAATGTCTTTTGAGGTTCACACCCAATGCCAGAAAGCATAATCCACCTTCTATCAAACAGGTGTGGGTTATCAAAAGATGCTAATCTCGGGACCCAAAAGAATAAAGGGGACCTCGTTTTTAAATGTTTATCTTTCAGGTCCTCTGCTTAATCGCTGGTCACTCCAAGTCAAATGAATGGTATCTTGATAGTGGATATTCAAGACATATGACTGGAGATAGATCTTTACTGGAAAATGTCATTGAAGCAAGCGATCCGTCTGTAAACTTTGGTGATAACAACAAAGGAAAAACCATTGGGTATGATACAATTAGGAGAGGAAACACAACTATTGATAAGGTTTTCCTTGTTGAAGGACTCAAGAACAACCTCCTATCAATTTCTCAATTCTGTGACAAAGGAATGCACTGCAACTTCACTTCGTCAAGTTGCTTTATCAAAGATGGCATTTCCGGAGTTACACTACTCACAGGGACTCGTAAGAGTAATATTTACATTATTGATTTAAATTCTACATGTAGTATTACTAATCTCTGTTTTATAGCTAAAATTGTGAGCAAAAATAATTGGCTATGGCACAAGCGGTTGAGCCACTTGAACTTCAAGTATCTTGCAAAGATTGGAAGGGAAAACCTCATTCGCGGTTTACCCAAAGTGACTGACCACCATCCTGAAAAATGCAGTGCTTGTCAACTTGGTAAACAAACCGCGTCGTCTTTCACCAGCAAGACCGCACCTTCAACTTCTACATGTTTACAACTGCTTCACATCTACTTGTTTAGACCTATCACCACTTCCAGTATTGGAGGAAATAGATATACTTTAGTAGTGGTAGATGATTATTCAAGATACACGTGAGTTGAAATGATGATCACAAAAGACGATTTCTATGAAATTCTAACCTCACTTTTCAGACGGCTCCAAACCCAAAAGGAAGACGACATCATTAGTGTAAGGTTCGATAATGGAACAGAATTCAAAAATAATGGTGTTGCTCAATATTGTGATGACCATGGAATAGATCACAATTTTTCTACGGTTGGTGTTCCACAACAAAATGGGGTTGTGGAAAGAAAGAACAGGACGTTGATTGAGGCTGGAAAGACAATGATATCTGAAGCCCAGCTTCCTCAGTATTTTTGGGGTGAAGCGGTCAACACATCATGCTTCACTCAAACCCGATCCCTTATCAACAAATCCTACAACAAAACTTCATATGAACTTTGGAGAGGAAGAACCCCCAACATAGCCTTTTTCAAAATCTTTGGCTACAAATGCTTTATCCTCTATAATGGAAGAGAAAACAGAGGTAAATTTGGAGCTAAGGCTGATGAAGGTATTTTTGTTGGGTATGCTAAACATTCCAAAGCTTTTTGTGTTTTTAATAAATCTAGTTTAAAGATAGTAGAATCTTTCCATGTTACTTTCGATGAACATTCTCTCCTTGAGCTACATTTGGCTTCAAATGTTGCTGATGATTTTGTTGAGACTAATGAAATAGGTGAAATTTTCAAAACCGCACATGAACCTCAAGAACCGCAAAATCCATCAACTCAAGGAAATCCATCAACCTCAAATGAATTTCCCTCAAATAATTTTGAAACCGCACCTGAAGTTCCAACTCCAGATGCAACCTCAAGGGAAGATTTAGATGAAAATTCACCCATTCAACAAATTGAACCTCTTCTTCAACTTACATTCAATGACTTCACTGAAGGATCTAACGATGTTCCAATTGAAGATCTTCAGTAAACCTCTATTCAACCAGATTTACCCCCCGAGGTTAGTGAAGTCAGCAGTCACCCTCTCTCAAATGTGATTAGTGATTTATTTTTCGGAGTTCAAACAAGGAGATCAAACTATGATGAGCATACTTCTTGTTGGGTATGCATACTTTAACCCTCCTAGCTTTAGCTTTAATTTGATTGATACCATAACCTCATCTCTATTTTCTAGACTTTAGGCCCATATATAATGAAGCTTAGACTTCAATTTTTTAGTACAAGTCCATTTTATAGAATAGGTTTATTTAGGCTTGAAGACTGGCACAATTTCATTGGACATTAGGTTTCATGTCAAGAGGTTTTGAAGACTTACAAAACTGCAGTTCAAGTGAAGACCGCATCTTTGCAGACCGCACAATGCAAACTGCTTTGTGTAGTTCTAATCTTGAAACCGCACATTGAAGACCGCAAGAGAAACCTCATTAGTGAAACCGCACGCCTTAAAAATGCACTTCACCAACCGCATCCAACGATTGAAGACTTGAAGAGTTTGACCACTTTTGACTGTTGAAATCCACGTCAGCAAAATTAAGTCAACCACAAAATCACATCATGTGACTAACGGTCATATTCTAGAAGGATTTTGAAAAGGTGACAGATGTCCTTCATTCCTTAAAGTCAGCTGAGGTCTGATCACCCTTATCTGCAACTTCTGATCAAAAGTGGACACATGAACCAATCAGACTGAACCAGCACTGTACTTGCACAGCTGTACCATAATGGCTACTTTTTGGTGCTTGGGTATAAATACTCCATTCTTCATCATTTGAAGATGGCTTGAGAAAATTGAGAAAAGAGTCCTTTTAAACTTTGAAGATTATTTCCCAGAATTTCCAATTCCTTTGAATCTTCATCTTCAACCTACATCCTTAAAGAACAAATCTTCAGCCCAGAAATTCAAGCTTGTAACACTCAAGATTTCTTGAGCTCTATATCATACATATTTAAAGAGCCTTGAATCTTGTTCATCACATACATACCTCACTTGATTAATCACATAGATTATATCATTTGAGAAACATCGGTTATAGTCTAGGATTTGCTTTCATTGATAAGATTTTAGATTTGAGTTTGTTACTTGTAATCTCTCACAATCTAATACAAATCTAGCATTTAGAAAATTCAAGACTAACCATCTTGGTAGTGAACGTAGATCATTTACGATTGAACCACTCCAAATATTGTGTTCTTTAATTTCTGCATATTTCTTTACTGTTCATCACTCAAACTAATTTGTCTTTAATTGTTTGATCTTATATAGGCATTCCAGGTTTGTGAATTGTGTTTAGAGTTAATCCTTGTCTAAAGCTCAAAATACTGTTTTATAAACCGCACTATAAAACCGCACTCTGATTAAAACCGCACTATCTTAAACTTAAAGAAATTTCGTTGTGCATTTTGCAAACACAACTTGCGGTTTTGATACACTGCAAGGCGGTTTTGTAAGCAAGAGATTTAGTTTTCAAAAAGGGGTCGAAAAATTTATAACAGCTATTCACCCCTCCCCCCTTTAGCTGTTTTTCACCCTTGTTGCCACCTTTGGGACCAACAAGTTGTATCAGAGCTAAACACATTTATAAAACTTCTGTTTTTCAAGCTTGACAGCTTGTGTGCCGATTCGTAATGGCAAACCTAAAAACTATGACAACGTTTAACTAGGGGTGTAAATGGTTCGGTTTGGTTCGGTTTGGACAAATTTAGAGACCAAACCGCTAGTACTCGGTTTGTAAAAATCCCAAACCAAACCGAACCATGAAAAATTTCAAACCGAACCGAACCGAACCACCTCGGTTTGGTTCGGTTTGGTCTCAAACCGCGGTTCCATTAAGCGGTTCAAACCGCGGTCCGAACTGCGGTCTAAACCACGGTTCGAACCACAAACCTGTACAAACTCAAAACGTTACCTATTTATGTAAAAGACATATTAAAATTACAAAACCACAACTTAAGTCTTAAATTACAAAACCACATATTCATCGCCTCATCGGTATCAGGCAGGTGTATCACATTCACACCAAACAAAATCAAACAACCAACATACATAATTGTATCAAAAGGAAGAAGTGGATGAGGTCGGAGATGAAGGGTTAGCCGTGAGGTGAGGACGAGGACGAGGACGAAGGAAGAAGAGTAAGAGGGAAAGCCTTCGTCTTCGTTGATGAGGCAAATCGGAAATGGCGGAGATTGAGAGAGAACTGAGAAGCGCTGCGCCGTGGACGAGGACGAGGACGAAGGAAAAAGAGTAAGAGGGAAAGCCTTCGTCTTCGTTGATGAGGCAAATCGGAAATGGCGGAGATTGAGAGAGAACTGAGAAGCGCTGCGGTGTGAAATTGAAAAGGAAGGAAATGGAAAGGGTTTATAACTTTAGGATATTTATATTTTGTAAGCTGAGTAGTTAAACGGTTTAACTACTCACACATTCCTTTACTGGATGAGGACTATTTTGACATCTGGAAGACCCGAATGATTATTCATTTGGAAACCATAGATGAGATGATGGTGGACTGCATAATCAATGGCCCTTTTGTTCCAATGAAGGCCAACACAAATCCAACCACCAACACTAAAACTCCAGAGGTCAAAAACCTGAAAGCTGAGTGGACCGATCATTTCTAGAAGACATATCATTTCTGGAACCTTGCCAATTTCAACTCTTCAAAAAGTTATGAAGTGTAAAACTACAAAGCAGGTGTGGGATGCTATTGAGAGCTACCTTGAAGGAGACGATCTTTGCAAGGAAAATAAGAAATTTGTTGTTGAAAGAACTTACAACAACTTCAACAGAAAATCCAATGAAACCTTGCATCAAACTTACGATCGTTACGTTGAGGTAGTAAATTCTTGTCTTTCACCAGGTAAAATTTTAACTGACAAGGAAATCAATATGACATTCCTTGCTGCCTTAGGTTCAAGATGGGTTAATAAATACACATCTCTAGAGGACTCGAAAGATTTAAATACTTGGACCTTAAGTAAATTGTATGCAAATCTAAAAGTCCATGAACTTAAGTTAGACCACATTAAAGAGGTCGAAGGAAAAGGCAAGGCACTTTCTATGTCTATAGTGGAACATGAGGAGAAACCTTCCACATCAAAGCAAACCTCAGATTCCTCCATCTCAACCTCATCACTCATCGATATGGATGATGATGAATTTGCCATGTTTGTAAAAAGATTTCAAAAATTTCGAAAATCTTCAAAACCATTTTCTAAAGGCAAACCTCCAGCAACTTTTACCAAGGCTGCTGATACAAAGAAAAAGGATGACCTAGTTTGCTACAACTGTAGGAAGCCTGGTCACTTTGCTTCTGAGTGTCCTAAGCCCAGATTTGAAAATATAAAAAAGAAAACCTCTCCTGCGAAATTTTCTCGTCGCAAGGGAATGGTTGCTGAAGAGGAAGAGAACTCAAAAGAGTTAGCAACTTGGATTGAAACAAATTCTGATGAAGGAAGCGAGGATGAAACCGAAGAGGTTAATCTCTGCCTTGTTGCAGACGTTTCTTATGATTCAGATACTGAGTCAGTCGAGTCGCTTGATATGGATGAAGAAGAGGTTGTTCCAATGAGAACAAAAACTAGAGAGGATGATGACGTGAAACTCACTCCTAGTATTAAAATTGGGAATAGTTCTTACTCACGTCCCATTTTTTCTTCCAAAAATGCAACACCTTCAAAAATAATTCCAACTAAGAAAATTTTGAAAAAGGTGGTAGAAGAGGTCTCTCCCATGGAACATGAAGAGATGTTCAAGAAAGCAGAAATAATGATTCTTAAATTTTAAAATATTAAGAAAGCTCTATCTCTAGCATCTGATGAAATTACACATCTTAAGACGGAGAAAACTGTGCTGAGGTCTGAAATTTCACTTCTTAAAAACCAAGTAAAAAGTATGTCTCCTCTTACTGATAAAAACCTCATCCTAGAAACTAAGGTTGTTGCACTTCAACTTAGGAACAATGACTTGGTTGCTCAAAAGAATGACCTCCAAAGGTAATTGATGAGTGGACCAAATCACGTGTCACCATGGATCAAATTCTAGAATCCCAAAAGGCAAGTGGTGATAAAGAAGGCCTGGGATTCCAAACTGGTGAAAAGTTGAAATGTGCATCCTGTTGTGAAAAGGATGAGGAATTTTTAAAACAAACTCAAGAAATTCCAAAGGAAAAACATTCAACTTCAAAGGGTAAAGGACAGGAACAAAAGGCTAAACTTAATTTCCACTATGTCTACCCTAAGAAGAAATTTGGGAAAAATTATCAAATCAAAAGAAAAGTTTCTAAAAACGAAACCGCTTCTGAGGATGAAACCGAAATGGTGATTTCAATTGAGGCAACCCGCCCTTCTTCTTCGACCGCACCTCCTTCCTTCAAAAGCAAGAAGTGCGTTCCTAGAAAAACTGCGGTCAAACCTAAAATGACCACCTTTGTCAAGGCCAAAACCTCAGTCCCAAAACTGAATGCTGATCCTAAGAAAAGTAAAGAGTTTATAAAACCTTAGCTTGCTTACAGCTTTTATAAATGCTCTGTGTGATGGTTCAGGTCACAAGGCTGCAGAATGTCTTTTGAGGTTCACACCCAATGCCAGAAAGCATAATCCACCTTCTGTCAAACAGGTGTGGGTTATCAAAAGATGTTAATCTCGGGATCCAAAAGAATAAAGGGGAGCTCGTTTTTAAATGTTTATCTTTCAGGTCCTCTGCTTAATCGCTGGTCACTCCAAGTCAAATGAATGGTATCTTGACAGTGGATATTCAAGACACATGACTAGAGATAGATCTTTACTGGAAAATGTCATTGAAGCAAGTGGTCCGTCTGTAAACTTTGGTGACAACAACAAAGGAAAAACCATTGGGTATGGTACAATTAGGAGAGGAAACCCAACCATTCAGAAGGTTTTCCTTGTTGAAGGACTCAAGCACAACCTCCTATCAATTTCTCAATTCTGTGACAAAGGAATGCACTGCAACTTCACTTCGTCAAATTGCTTTATCAAAGATGGCATTTCCGGAGTCACACTACTCAATGGGACTCGTAAGAGTAATATTTACATTATTGATTTAAATTCTACATGTAGTATTACTCATATCTGTTTTGTAGCAAAAAATGTGAGCAAAAATAGTTGGCTATGGGACAAGCGGTTGAGCCACTTGAACTTCAAGTATCTTGCAAAGATGGGAAGGGAAAACCTCGTTCGCGGTTTACCCAAAGTGGCTGACCACCATCCTGAAAAATGCAGTGCTTGTCAACTTGGTAAACAAATCGCGTCATCTTTCACCAGCAAGACCGCACCTTCAACTTCTAGATGTTTACAACTGCTTCACATCTACTTGTTTGGACCCGTCACCACTGCCAGCATTGGAGAAATATATATTCTTTAGTAATGGTGAATGATTATTCAAGATACATGTGGGTTGAAATGATGATCACAAAAGATGATTGCTATGAAATTTGAATCTCACTTTTCAGACGGCTCTAAACCCAATAGGAAGACGACATCGTTAGTGTAAGGTCTGATAATGGAACAGAAATAAAAAACAACGGTGTTGCTCAATATTCTGATGACCATGGAGTAGATCACAATTTTTCTACGGCTGGTGTTCCACAATAAAATGGGGTTGTGGAAAGAAAGAACAGGACGTTGATTGAGACTGGAAAGACAATGATAACTGAAGCCAAGCTTCCTCAGTATTTTTGGGCTGAAGCGGCCAACACAGCATGCTTCACTCAAAACTGATCCCTCATCAACAAATCCTACAATAAAACTCCATATGAACTTTGGAGAGGAAGAACCCCCAACATAGCCTTTTTCAAAATCTTTGGCTACAAAGGCTTTATCCTCTACAATGGAAGAGAAAACAGAGGTAAATTTGGAGCTAAGGCTAATGAAGGTATTTTTGTTGGGTATGCTAAACATTCCAAATCTTTTCATGTTTTTAATAAATCTAGTTTAAAGATAGTAGAATTTGTCCATGTTAATTTTGATGAACATTCTCTCCTTGAGCCACATTTGGCTCCAAATGTTGATGATGATTTTTTGAGACTAATGAAACAGGTGAAACTTTCAAAACCGCACCTGAACCTCAAGAACCGCAAAATCCATCAACTCTAGGAAATCCATCAACCTCAAATGAATTTCCCTCAAATAATTTTGAAACCGCACCTGAAGTTCCAACTCCAAATGCAACCTCAAGGGAAGATTTAGATGAAAATTCACCCATTCAACAAATTGAACCTCTTCGTCAACTTACATTCAATGACTTCACTGAAGGATCTAATGTTGTTCCAATTGAAGATCTTCAGCAAACCTCTATTCAACCAGATTTACCCGCGAGGTTCGTGAAGTCAGTAGTCACCCTCTCTCAAATGTGATTGGTGATTTATTTTCCAGAGTTCAAACAAGGAGATGAAACTATGATGAGCATACTTCTTGTTGGGTATGCATACTTTAACCCTCCAAGCTTTAGCTTTAATATGATTGATACCATAACCTCATCTCTATTTTCTGGACTTTAGGCCCATATGTAATGAAGCTTAGGCTTCAATGTTTTAGTACAAGTCCATTTTATAGAATATGTTTATTTAGTCTTGAAGACTGGCACAATTTCATTGGACATGAGGTTTCAAGTCAAGATGTTTTGAAGACTTAAAAAACTGCAGTTCAAGTGAATACCACATCTTTGCAGACGCACAATGCAAACCGCTTTGTGTAGTTCTCATCTTGAAACCGCACATTGAAGACCGCAAGAGAAACCTCATTAGTGAAACTGCACGCCTTAAAACTGCACTTCACCAACTGCATCCAACGATTGAAGACTTGAAGAGTTGGACCACTTTTGACTGTTGGAATCCACGTCAGCAAAATTAAGTCAACCACAAAATCACATCACGTGACTAACGGTCATTTTCTAGAAGGATTTTGAAAAGGTGACAGATGTCCTTCATTCCGTAAAGTCAGTTGAGGTCTGATCAGCCTTATTTGCAACTTCTGATCAAAAGGACAAAAGTGGACACGTGGACCAATCAGACCAGACCAGCACTATGCTTGCACAGTTGTACCATAACTGCTACTTTTTTGTGCTTGGGTATAAATACTCCATTCTTCATAATTTGAAGATGTCTTAAGAAAATTGAGAAAAGAGTCATTTGAAGCTTTGAAGATTATTTCCCAGAATTTCCAATTCCTTTGAATCTTCATCTTCAACCTACATCCTTAAAGAACAAATCTCCAGCCCAGAAATTTAAGCCTTGTAACACCCAAGATTTCTTGAGCTCTATATCATACAGATTTAAAGAGCCTTGAATCTTGTTCATCACACACACACCTCATTTGATTAATCACATAGATTATATCATTTGAGAAATATCGGTTATAGTTTAGGAGTTGCTTTCATTGATAAGATTTTAGATTTGAGTTTGTTACTTGTAATCTTGTAATCTCTCTCATAATATAATACAAATCTAGCATTTAGAAAATCCAAGACTAACCATTTTGGTAGTGGACGTAGATCATTTACGATTGATCCACTCCAAATATTGTGTTCTTAAATTATGCATATTTCTTTACTGTTCATCACTCAAACTAATTTGTCTTTATCTGTTTGATCTTATATAGGAATTCCAGGTTTGTGAATTGTGTTTAGAGTTAATCCTTGTCAAAACCTCAAATTTTTGCTTTATAAACCGCACTATAAAACCGCACTCTGATTAAAACCGCACTATCTTAAACTTAAAGAAATTCTGTTGTGCATTTTCCAAACCCTACTTTCGGTTTTGATACACTGCAAGGCGGTTTTGTAAGCAAGAGGTTTAGTTTTCAAAAGGGGGTCGAAAAATTTATAACAGCTATTTACCCCCCCTAGCTGTTTTTCACCCTTGTTGCCACCTTTGGGACCAACACTTCTCTATTATCTCAAATTGAACCCAAGAAAGTTGATAAAGCACTCCAAGATTCAAGTTGGATTGTTGCAATGCAAGAAGAAGTCAACCAGTTTGAAAGATGTAAGGTTTGTATATTAGTGCCTAGACCTCATGATCAAGGAATAATAGGTACAAAGTGGGTATTTAGAAACAAGATGGATGAGAATGGAAGCATCACCAGAAACAAAGCAAGGTTGGTGTGAGTACCCCGATCCGAACTCAAGTTTTGGATTCAAATTAATTAAATTTGGGCTTGCATAAATTGCTAAGAATGCAATTAGAGTCCAAAGATTCCAGCAGCCCATCAATCCATTGGGCCTGCCAGCCACTCGGCCCATTATGGCCAAAAGGTGTACGCTGTCGGACGACATGGACATTAAGGCGGTTTAACTGCCCCTGTCGTCCGACATAGGAAGCTCAGTCAGGATGCCTATAAATAGAAGGCATGGCTGATCATTTTAGAAAGACCAAGAAGTGAGTATTAGAGAGAACACCAGTATTCTAGGGAAAACTCTGTCCAAATAGAGTCTCCCTCTCTCTCTCTCTCTCTTTCATACACTCACACACATACTCACCTCCCTCCTCACACACACACACTTCAAAGCCAAGGTCCAAAGAAGCCTCCTTCGTTGGTGATTGAAGGGGTAGACACCATACTATTGGTGATTCTACTTCGTGGACTACAATAGGTAGACACTAAAACTCTCTCCCCTTTTAATAAAGTCTTTAAATATACATTGCATGCATACTTGCTCTCTTACCATGTAGAAATTGGGATTTTGCATGACAAAGGTGGTGGAGAAGTGAATCTTCAATATTCACTTCTCCCCACCTCAGATCTGGACATTTGGTCATCTTAGGATCAATAAAAATTCAATCTTTACCTATTTGCATGGAGTTAGGAGGTGATGGCTACTTCAAAGTGGCCAAAATCATGTGATTTATCACACTTTGGCCACTAAAGCCATGTGATCCTCTCATTATACTCATATATTATTGTCATATTACTGCTTACAGTAGCTAAACATGCATGGTTTTCCTTGAGGAACAAAAGGGAAACAAACAGTCTGAAGGGCACAGAAATGGCCTATCTATGTCGGACGACATAGGACTCCTTGGAGATCCTGTGTCATATGACATAGAGATCCCAGAAAGCTGTAAAGCTATTCTTGGACTTCAGATCTGTCCAGTTCATCCCCTTCGCAACTTAGAGCTTTCCAAAGCATTTCTGTGGCTCATAAGCCACTATTTGAGTGCCTACGATCTGATTGGGTGCGATTCATTGGAGGCGGATTGTCATACGACATGGATAACATCGGATGTTCCATGTCTCATGACATCCGTATCATTCAAAGTCTATCGTGACTTTGATAACTCCCGTCGATCCCAAGACTGATTTTAGACCTTCAAATAGTGTCTTTAATGAGTCAAATAAATATCTTTCCGTTTCCAGAGTAGCTTTACCTCTGTAAGGGACAATCTGTCCATGGCTCCTTTTGTCGCTCGACATCCTCGCTAAGAGAAGACTTGTGTCGGACGACAAGGGAACTCCCTGGGCAGACTGTGTCAAGACTTCTGCCTTGTGGTAAAAGATATCACGTGTAAAAGGGGTGCGGCCCCCTATCATGGCTCGCAAGTTGTATTCAGTTCCATACCATTAATGAAATCCAAGGCTTGCACACTTTACTTATTGACACACATCGCACACACATTTTTGAATGTCCATATTTGTCCAAATGTTGATTGAAAGTCCCGAAAGGGGCGTGTTGGGTGAACTCTCTAGTTCTTCCCAACACGTAACCAGACTCCCGGACTCAAAATCTCTTAAAATTAGGTTTTTCAATGTTTTCCTCTAAAAACGGCGTGGCGACTCCCAAAACAAACCGAAAACCCCCTTTTTCGCTTCAAAAGCAAAATAAAACAAAAAAAAGAAAAGGGAAAAACGGAATCAAACATTCCTTCTTTTTTTTTCGGGCGAGCGTTCATTCAGTGGCGACTCCGCTGGGGACGATCATTGAAAAACTTTTTCAAAACAAAAAAGAAGTTTTTCTTAAAAAAAAAGAGAGTCTAACTTTCTCCAAATCAACTTGGACAAATTTTTCATTCTTCTTGTGTGTGCATTTGTGTCATGTTGTGTGCTTTGCCTTGATTCCATGCTTATATGCTCTATCATGCTTTGGTATGTGATACTATCGAGAGCCGGGGCTCTTTTCCTTTTTTGCTACTTGCTTGTTCCGTCAAAATAGAACAAGGCAGAAAGATACAGGACTACAGCTGCTGGTAAATTCTGACATTTGGGGCAGTCCCCTTTTGTCATGCTTTGACTCATTCTTTTGCTTTTTCTTTTGCATACTGCATAAAAAAAAAAAAACCTTTTGCAAAAAAGCAAAAAAAATATTTTCTAGAAAATACCTTCACACTACTCGCACTCTACCCGCACATAGAGTTAGAACCCGGGAGTGTACGGACGGCATCGCGGAAAGTGACATGTTTCGCTGACGTTTGAGCGCCTAAAGTCCTCCTAGCCTGTGAGTCAGCCAACACTTATCCGTGACACACTTTCTACCGTGACCGGTTGGTTTTTGGCCAATACTTTTCAAAACATTTTAAACTCGGTTTTTCAAAATTTTCTCACAAAGTCCGAGTCATGCTTCGTCTTTGAAAACCTTGGCATACTCTCCCCCTTCGTGTCGGAATCACGACGTAATTCCAACGTAAGTACACGTTAAGATCTCTACATATCTCGACGTAGGTACATATCGATTTCTCGGCTTGGCTTCGTGAGAAGTCATGACGCGTTCTCGACATGTGTCAACACGGGACCATGTCGATTTCTTAACGCATACTAACAAGAGTTATGCCGAAATTTCGCCACCAAGTGACGAGAGGCCATGCCAGATTTCCAACTCGAAAAGAGGAGAGGTCATTGCGGTCTCGTACGTTCAAACGTACGCTCGACCCTCTCTCCTCCCGAGTTTAGACGTTGACTTGGACTTGGTTTTGAAAACCCCGAGTTTGACTTGTTTTGGCTCGTATGCCCATAGGTTCGTTCTCCCTTTCGGTTGGTGGGTTCCACGTGCCCTATAGGACCTCTGCCGGGATTGTCCGTCCCGGAGGTGCTATACAGGTGGAATACAGGGGGTCTATAGACGTAATGATGGAACCCACTGATCCAGGAATAGAGTAGAATGCGAAAAAGAAGGTTTCCCCCTTTTCCAACCATTCCTAGGACTAATAAAAATCATTTTTAAACAGAAACAAAAAAAGATATATAAAAGAAAAAAAGAGCATATGCATGAGTCCGTCCTCAGCCTATCCTCTCCCCCACCTAAAACCGTTCTCTCCCCCTTTCAACGAGCAAGTATTGGGTCAGAGTTCCGGGTGGTCGGTTAATCAGTTTCTCTCCAGTCAGAGATTCATTTCCAGCAGTCTCAGAAATGGCAGATTCGCAAGTCTCAGCAGGTTTGGGTCCAAATGCAAGTGTTGATCCAGCTCAGAATCAGAATGTCAGTCAGAGTGTAGGGCCAGATCAAGGTCAGAATGCGGGGCCAAACTCAGCTCTGAATGCCTCTCCTAGCAGTGGTTATGGCATGGGTCCTCACATGACACCCCCGGGAAGTCCGTTTGTAAACCCTCACCCAGGATTCAACTTCCCTCAAGAAGCTTCTCTCCGTCTTTGCTCTCGAAGCCGCTCGTGCCCGTGAGGAGGCCGGTTGGGCTCGCTATGTCGAAGCAATGCGTATGCAAGGCGTTGCCGTAATCCGTCACCCCGATGGGTCGTGCGAAGAAATCGGGGAGGAACCCGATGTCACTATCACCGGCAGCGGCTTTGTTCCACCATCCTCACACAGGCCAAGCCTTCACAATATGCCCCCACCGGTCTCCTATGGTGTGCTGGATCCCTCTCGATGCCAACTCGTGGGGGTATGTCAAGACCTCCCCTATCCCGGTATCTACTCATGGTATGCAATACGGGTTGAGGGTGAATCAAGCTCCTTACGAAGGTCGGTGCTCGGGACCGGTTTATGTTTTACCCCCGAGAACCGGCTCGGGCGGGGTCGGCAACCCGGTGGTGTCAATCAAGGGCCGTTTGGGTATACTCGAGAATCGGTTTGGGACTCGGGGTCAAAGTCCGTATAACGGCACGGGTCGGCGTCCAACCCAACTTTTGGTGGTCAATTTATGGCTCCTCATGATCGGTCAATCGGCAACGGGCGGTTATCGCATGTCGGGAAGCCAAATTTGCCGGGATCGAGATCCGCAATATCCACAACCCCAATTCCAAAACAACATCCCTCGGTAGGCGGTTTGTTCCCCTCTCACCCAACATACATGCGGTTCCACCCCGTATTCGGCGCCATGCACCGGTATCGGGTCCCTTGCCCATGAGTCGGTTCGGCGGTCAATCGGTCTGATTCGGGCCCCAAAATCCCGATGTCCAATTCAATGGTTACGACATGTACGGAAACAAGATCCCGGCCAGTTGGCTTAGTGAGCAGCAATGACGGCATACCCGGCACTTTTGGTCTTCCTTGGTGCCTTGCCAATCGGGCCCACGCCCGAGAATTCCCGGTGCCATCCTCAACGGTAGCTCGACTATGGGACGACCCCCATCCTCCAAGGTTTCAAGTTTGAAAGAGGAAGCTGAAGTACGTGAAAGAACGGTTGCACGAGAATGACTTTCGGATCCAACATGGTCGGCTCAGTAGAGCTCAAAGACTCAAAGGCTCTCCCGAAGAACTTCAAGATGCCCCCATAACTAAGTTTGAAGGCTCCACATGCCCTAAAACTCACATGAACAGCTACATCATGTCAATGGGTGCTAAAGGGGCCACCGAAGAGATCTTTGGCCCTTTACTTTCACTTATCCCTCGATGACTCTCCTTTGAGATGGTTCCTAGGCCTTAAACCGGAAGCAAGGGCTACGTGGTCCCGGATCGGTGATGCTTTTGGACAAATACAAAGGAAGCGTCGAGTGGTACACTACTCGTAGTGACTTGATCGGCACCATTCGGAGGCACGATGAGTCCGTGACAGAACTTTTATAAGAGGTGGAACAAGAAGCTTAATGAGCTGGTTCACCGATCCCCCTCTCGACGAAAAGTCCATCTTCCTCTCATGTGTCAAACCATCATCGGGAAGCCATTGGCCGGGGATACTACCCAAATCTGCGAGAGATGGTGAGCGCAGGGGCCGAAAGTGAGAATGCTACCTACTCCATCGTCCCAACTCCTGCTCCCGGTAACACTCCAGCTCCCCGCTATCGAGTTCCAAGCTCTACCCCTGTTGCTTCAAAGGGCAAAGAAACTGCGGTCTCTAACACCGTCAACTACATTCAAGGGAAAACAATCGGCCACTTTGGCCGTGGTGGAGGAAGGCCCCAGAAATCAAAGTATGATGATTTGGGGATGCCACTCGAAGAGGTATTCGATGGTTTGATGAGGACAGGAATGATCAAGCCTTTGGAGAATTACCCTACTCCTAACACCCCGGGACTGGATCGTAACTTAAAATGCCGTTACCATCGAGTCGGGCCACACCACCAACAGTGCTTCACGGCGAGAAGAATTGTTGAGCACGATCGACCCGCGAAAGATTGAGAAGCCGAACATCGTCACCAATCCTCTCCCCAACAACGACAACAAGGTCAACATGATCGAGTTTGTTAATGTCATAGAGTTTGGTGAGGCTAGCCCCAACAAGGGTGTGGGTAAATTTGAGGCTATCGTGCCCGCAAACAATGATGTAATCAATGTTGATGATAAATCAAATGATCATTTCTGCTATATGTTATCTTGGGATGATATTGACTATGACAAAATCAACAAATAATAACCAGAATAATGACATTTCCCCCGATTCCCAATCTACTCCCCTCACTTGGGAAGAAATTAAGTGCGCCCCAAGTTCAAGCTCGGCCATCACTGTTAATCAATTACGGCAAGCATCCTGGTCGTACGCTTCGCAAGGACCTCCGATGAGTTGGTCAGAATTAGAAGCAATCGACACAGATCACAACAAGGATCAGGACGCTGAAGTAAATTTGCTCACCAGGTCAGGAAAAATGTTGGGAACCGATGTTGCCGGATCATCAGGAAAGGGCAAAGAAGCAGTTGTTTCGGGAGACGGGCATGGCAAAAGCCCATACGCCAAAGGAGTAGCCGAAGAGGATTCAATGGAGGATGACCCAATCCTCGCACAGTTGAAGCGAACCCAGGCCAACATTTCTCTTTGGTCCCTCTTAACTTCTTCTTATCCTCACAAGTTGAAGTTGGAGGAAGCCTTATCCAAAACAATGGTGTCCGTAAATTCCACCCCTGACGAAGCATGCCAATTGATAGGTACCGCCCAGTACGGGAATATCATCACCTTTACGGAATTGGATTTGCCAAAATACGGAGCCGATCACAACGAATCCACGCACATCCTTTGTCCGGTTGGATGGGCGTCGGCTTCCCATGTAATGGTAGATAACGGCTCGGCCATGAGCGTATTACTGCCCGAGAATGATGAGCACGTTGAACATTAAGGCCACTGATCTGAAACCATTCGATCAAACCATAAAGGCGTATGACTCCATGTCTCGGAAGGTCTTGGGTGTAATACCATTAACCATGTGGTTCGGCAAGAAACCTCTGTTAGTTGAGTTTCAGGTGATAGACATTCCTGTCGGTTTCTCCGCCTTGCTAGGAAGGCCGTGGCTGCACTAAATCAACGGGGTCGCTTCCACCTGCATCGGTGCGTCAAATTCGTCCAAGACGGCGGGCGACCATCATCTACGGAGATAGTGTCACCATCGAGGGCACCGATGATGAGGGAAGGCCCGTGATGGAAATCAAGCACGACGAAGCCAACTTGATGTTGAGCGGTTTCGGGGTCGAGAGCCCAGCTCGGATCTGCGCAATCGACACGACAACTTCATTTGATAAAATTCCTCCGAGTCATGGTGATGATGAGGCGAATGAACTACATTCGGGGCTTGGCACAGGGAAGGCGTCGACGGGGGCACTCACAAGCTCGAGGAATTAAAGCGAAA
This sequence comes from Adenophora triphylla var. japonica, assembly GCA_022495995.1. Taxonomy (NCBI): domain Eukaryota; kingdom Viridiplantae; phylum Streptophyta; class Magnoliopsida; order Asterales; family Campanulaceae; genus Adenophora; species Adenophora triphylla. Next base: position 53,657 of record JAFEMH010007403.1, read on the forward strand.
AGAGACAAGGAAGGTGCAGGATATGTTGGGAAAACCCCCGAGGACAAAGAGGCCGACGAAATTGAAGCCGCGGAAAAGAGGAAGGCTAGCGGCTGCCAGAAAAGCCCTATGTCAAGCCTAATCTCCGTCCTTATCACCCTTCCTTGGGAAAGTACTTCGTCAAAGAAAGAGGCGGTGATTTTGTGTGCAACCCTACCAAGGAGTTTATCATTGGCAAGTCCAATATTCCGAGTGTGACTACTTTTGATAGCCAATGCCGTTTTTGGGAAGCCCCATCTCGTGACCGATTCGAGAAGATTATCCATGGTCGAGCCTATGGTTGAGGGCGGTGTTACCACCGAGCTCGATATGGGTGAAGACATCGCGGCTTTGTTCAAAGAAGCGGGAATTATCGAAATAGTCGGGGCGATCCCAGCATGGAAGCACCGTTGATTGATTTAAGTGAAGAGACACCGCCAATGACGAGTACATTACTAAAGAACCCTTGACATGGTTGACCTTCGGCCGGGATGATTATGTACTGTGGTTGATTTTCCGACGGAGAAAGATTACGTATCGGTGATCGAGTTTGACGAGAATAAAGAGATTGATCCACGCACCTTTGTCGGCACCTCGGAGATGTCGCTCAGAATTGGGCTTCCTTGAGGGACCGATCGCCGGCGGGAGATTATGATGGAAAAGCTCGGGCGACCCCTCGTCTGGTGTGTCGAGTCTAAGTCATCCCTGTAATCTGAGTCATTCCTCGAGTCTTTTGCTATCGAATTGGAGTCTCTAGATAGGTCTGATACTCTCACGGTTGATGATAATTACCGTGTCGTTAACTCTGTCTTCCCTTTTGCATTGAATGAAATGGTCGACCTTTCTGCGTATCCCTTAATCGCCACCTTAACAAATGATAAGTTAACTAAGACCAATCTTAATGACTTGAAAGTGATTAATAATGATTCATTTGAAGAGGACACGAGACCTTTTAGATGAAAACTTTTTAAATGATAATATAAAGCGGGTTTTTGGCCGAGACGATAATCGGGCCCAAGGCTGCCGATGAGGTATTAACTACGGTGAATTTGGGAACTACGGAAGAACCCGAAGAGACCTGATTAGCGATTTCTTCACCGGGAAAGAGCGGGAAGCCCTCATTGATCTGCTCAAAGAATATGTAGACGTATTTGCACAGTCCTACAAGGACATGCCGGGTTGGATACCTCAAGCTGTTGAGCACCGAATCCCCCTGGACCCGGAAGCCGGGCCGGTCAAGCGAAACTTCGCCGGATCAAGCCGAGAATGGTCCCTCCAAGTCAAAGAGGAGATAGAGAAGGCTGCTCGAGTGGGTTTCATCGAGTGGTCGAATACCCCAAGTGGTTGGCCAACATAGTAACATTACCAAGTCGAATGGCAAGGTCGGGGTGTGCGTGGACTTGAGAGACCTAAACAAAGCTAGCCGAAGGACGACTTTCCCTTGCCCAATATCGATCTATTTGGTAGACACTACCGCCCGGCTACGAAGTCAAATCATTCGTGGATGGTTTTGCGGGTTACAATCGGATTAAAGTTGCCGAAGAAGATCAGGAAAAGACTTCCTTCACCGGTCCTTGGGAACCTTACGCTATACGGTTATGCCCTTCGGCCTGAAGAATGCCGGTGCCACTTACCAGCGAGCAGTCACTGCACTTTTCCATGACATGATCCACAAGGAGATCGAAGTCTATGTTGATGACATGATTATTCATTCCAAGGGATCAAATGGACAGCACTTGATTGACCTAAGGAAGTTCTTCAACTGGCTGCGGGAGCATGAAATGAGGTTGAACCCAGCAAAATGCACCTTTGGCGTAGTACGAGGAAAGGTTACAGGATACGTATGGTCACGAGCGAGGATTGAAGCCGATCCAAGAAAGATCAAAGCCATCATGGAGATGAAGCCCCCGACGGCCGTCACGGAGGTGAAGGCTTTCATGGGCCATCTCAATACATTAGCCGATTCATCCATCGGCTAACCTCTATACGTGAGCCGATCTTCAAGGCTGCTCAAAAGAATCGGGAGGTTGAGTGGAACGAGCAGTGTCAAACCGCCTTCGAGACGATCAAGGCCTACTTGGTCCATCCCCCAATCTTGTGTCCTCCACATAAGGACAAGCCCTTGTTGCTATACTTAACGATCAAATACGAGCTGCTGGAGCCATGCTCGCACAAGAAAAGCCGGATTGAGGTGGAAAATGCCATATACTTTGTCATTTGGAAGCTTTAGGGCGATGAGTTAAACTACTCCGCTTTAGAAAACACATGCGGCTTTGGTATGGGTGGTCGACAAGGCGAGACACTACCTCCTGGCGCATACGGTACACCTAGTGTCAAAGATGGATCCCATCAAGTGCACATTTGGAAAGTCTTCTCTGTCATCAAGGCTTGCGAAATGGTCATTCTTCCTAGCCGAATTTGATATCAAGTTCGTAACCCGCAAGGCAATCAAAGGCCAAGCTCTGTCGGATCATCGCAGAATTTCCCAAGCTTCGAAGCGCCCGAGTTCGAACCCCGGTTTCCGGACGATGGAATCTTCGTGATAGAAGGTACGAACCGCGGCGGTTGTTCTTCGACGGTGCCGCCAACAAAAGGGGCAATGGTATCGGCATGGTGTTGGTTGATCCAAAGGATGTGCACACCCCCATCGCTATCAAGTTGAATTTCCCGGCTACTAACAACGCCGCGGAGTATGAAGCTTGCATAGCCGGCCTCGAGCGGCCTTGGAACGAAATGTCTAAAAGTTGGAGGTGTACGGAGACTCTCGGCTAATCATCAATCGGGTATCCAATAAGTGGAGAACCGTGGACCGGTACTTGCAAATGTACTATGCCTACATGGAGGATACTGATCGACCAATTCAAGGAGGTCACGTTCCACTACCTACCCGGGACAAGAACGGGTTCGCGGATGCCCTGGCCACTTTGGCCTCTGCGGTGGAAATCCCGGAGGAAAATCGGTAAAACCATTCGGGGTTGGGAGGCGCGAGAATCCCGCCTGCGTGCGGATCGAGCTAGAAAAGGTCGATGACTTGTGGTACGATCGGATCTTTCGGTACCTTAAACATGGCGAAGCTTCGTTCCCAACGGAAAAGGATGGTAGACTAAAAGAAGGTCTCCGCGCCAAAAGTTTACAAGCTTTGAAAAGGTTGTACGCACGATACGTTATTACGGGAGATGACCTATGGAAAAAAGGCACCGAGGCCCATTTCTACTCTGCATCGGCAAGTCTAAAGCCGAGAAAGGTCATGGAAGAAGTCCATGGTGGCGCATGTGGACCACATATGAACGCCAGAGCCTTGATGTTCGGCATACTCGGGATGGAGTTATTATTGGATCTCCATGGAAGCGGCGTATTCGGTTTGTGCGAACTGCGATAAGTGTCGGCGGTTCTCCAATCTCAACCATATACCTCCTCATGATCTCTCTTGCATGAGCACTCCCTGGCCATTCGCAACTTGGGGATCGACGTTATTGGGAAGATAACTCCTGCCGGCGATAGCGGGCACGAGTTCGTTTTGGTCGCCGTGGATTACTTCACCGAGTGGGTTGAAGCGGCATCCTACAAAGTCTCAACTCCAAAAGGTGGCCCGTTTCATAAAAGAAAACATCATGTGCCGATATGGAGTTCCAAATGAGATTATCTCGAGATAACGGGTCACATTTCGAGGACACACCGACAAAGCTGCTCGCGGGAATTCGAGAATCAAGCGACACAAGTCCTCCTTATCGCCCTCAAACCAATGGTGCTATCGAGGCCGCAAACAAGAATCTAGAAAGGATCATCCGGAAAATGGGTGAAAGGAGCCGGGATTGGCTGAGAAGCTTCACTTAGCACTTTGGGGCTACCGTACGTCGATGAAGCGCCACCAGTGAAACCCCGTTCGCTTTGACATATGGGATGGATGCCGTTCTACCCATTGAGCTAGAGATACCCTCTCTACGGGTCTGCTTGAAAATGAAGTCAACGAGATAGGCGGCCGGAGTCGACACGGCGAGCTAGCTCTTTTAGACGAGCGAAGGCTTAAGGCAATGGAGCACATCCGGGCTTATCGAAGCGCATGGCTAGGGCCTTTGACAAAAGGTACATCCGCGACATTAAAGTGGGTGATTTGGTCCTAAAGAAAAGCCGCCGAATCGGTTCGGTCCTGCAGGCAAGTGGGCACCAATGCAGGTAGGCCCGTATACGGTAAAGAGATCTTCTCCGGTGGAGCGATGAAATTGACGGATTTGGATGGTAACCCCTTCATGCACCCGGTGAACGGCGACAAATTACGCCGTTATTACATCTGAATCGAGTCTTCCCCTCTAAAAAAAAGGGAAAAATAAAGAAAAAAACAAAACAAAAGCGCGAAAATAATGTACCCAGACGAGGCGAAAACCTCTCAAAAGGCGATCCGTGCAAAACAAAGAGGCGCGCTAGGTGCTAAAGAATATACCCAACTAAATTTGAAAACCCTAAAAACGGGCGGTCTAGGTAAAAAACGGGGTTGCACCATTTGTCCCCCTTCTATCTATCCCTTTCTTAAACACAAGGTAATTGGGTCGAACTACGGAGACACAGGCCCCTCGATCCAATACGCAAAGGGGAACGTAGGCAGCCGTTCGCGGTTCGATCTAAAAAACATAAAAATCACCAAATCCTGTCAAACAGTTGTATTTGGGATTACCAAAATGTGTCTTGATTAAGCTCTGAAGTAATTTCAACTTTCATCACATTAATACATTCATTGATGAGTTCAAGCACGGTTTACTCTCGACTCATTAACATTAGCAAAATAATATCTTTTAAAAGGTACATCTAAATTGTACGTAATCGGCAAATAAGGGATACAAGGATAAGTCACCTAATCCTAGTCGCTCGTTCCCACTCCTGAACTAGCACCCTTCTTCTTCCTCTTCCTCGGTCCTCGGGAGGTCTTTGGCTTAGCTATCCCAAAAATTTCTGTCTCCCGTCGCCCCGGCTGCGGAATAATACGAGTCGGTGAGTCAACCAATCCGGCAACTCTCAACGCCGCCTGGGCAGCTCTCCCCTCTCTCAGAGCTGTCCTCCGAGCCATAATTTCAGGGTCATCCCTCATTTTGGCTCTCCTCTCCATGAGTCTCTCAAAATCCGCTGCCGGATCATCGGTCACGTTGTCGGGGTCAGCCTGTGCCTCAGCATCGCGTAGCTCCAGGCTAGATTGGTCTCCTCCTCGGATCCCTCTGCAATACACTTCAATGGTGTGCTGGACTGGTCCCATCTGCTCCCCATACCAGATCAAATACAAGGTGGATAGATATGTAATCCCCCTGGTCTTCCGTATCAGTGTGTGAGTGGGAAAAGCCGCTCCTGAAAAGGCCCTGGTAAAGAACCTGAGGGTCTGGACATCGGTCATGTCAAGAAGGACGGTATCCCGAGCCATCTGCTCTCTGAACCCATCAACGGCTGCTTTGTGGGTATCCATCTTGCCTCACGAACAAGCAAGGGGATCTTGAATGACGAGAAGTGTAGTCTGGCGGCCTCACTATAGCGAGCCATCCTGCCTACCGCTCATGGTCTCGAGCCTCCATCAGGGAACCCGATGCTTGGATATCGGTGGTAGTATACCTGGCCAGTCGCCTCTGCCAACCTTCCTGTGAAGCCTCGGGAGCCACTCGCCTGGCTGCGTAACCCGAGGTGCTGCGGTCGCCCAACAGGTGGCGGAAATAAGCCTCAACCGCTCAAAGAGCCACAATGACAAAAGGCTGGGGCTGCCGCGTCCCATGTGCACCGACCCTCCGGCCCGGTCGGTCCATCCGTGATAGGTCTGCCCGGCGAGAATGGGAACTATGTCTCTCTCTCCCTGCCCGGGTCGAACCTCAGTCAGTGTGATACCTCGAGAGCCCCGCATCTGTCTAACAACTCCCAGCAGCAAGCCGGAGCATACCCCATCATACTCACAGAAGCAGTATAGGGAGATCATAATCAGCATAAAAATGTCTATGGCGTAGATAAGTCAAGCTGTTTTGGGCATGACACGGCCAATCGGGCTATACGGGCCGAGTCAACAAAGGACGGGTCAAGAATCGGATCGGTCACACCTGCTCTGCGCGAAATCCCAAGAAGTCGGCCAATTGCTCAGTCAAAGGTCGCGGATCTCGCGGGAAGACAGGATCTCTAAGCTCAGCTCCCCCAATCAGTGCACGGAACTCCTCAATCGTGGGTGTGAGATCGTTATACGAGAGGGTAAAGACATGCCTCTCCCGGTTCCAGTGTCTGGATGCGGCCCGGAGAAGGTTCCAATCTACCGCCCACTCCTTGATGCCCGGATACATTTCAACCCATATCGTTGGTCAATGATCCTCCTATTGTTCTTTGCGATGACGGCGGGTCGGATCTATGAGATCGGAATGAAATTGACGCTCTTTGGTCTTAGATCTGTCGTCATAATGTTCCATTTTGGACCAAAGATCAAATCTTGGGGCTAATTTTGAGGTGGAAGACAAACTTGACACTGATGTAGGCTCTTTGGAATGAAGCTGTTCCCGAATGCGCCTTTTATAAAGTCTTTGAAACTTGTGACCAAGAAATGCATCCCACAGACTCTCTATGTCGTGCGACATAAAGGTCCCAAGAAGCCACTGTGTCGGACGACATAGAGAGCTACATCGGCAACGGCAGCAGTGCACAGCTGCGGTAATCCCAGCGACCCAGCGCTTGCTCAAAGACCGCTGAGCACATTGGCACCACAAAATCATGCCTAAACACTCCCCCTCGCTCATAAAGCCCACGGGAGAGGATGTGGCACATCCAACACACCCACAGACACGTAAATGTCACCCAAAGCATACAAAAATCACAAAAATACCCCAATACATCAAAAGCCACCATTTCCGTGCCTTTCTTGGGACGAACTCGTGCATATGAACCATCAAATACATAAATAAATAAATGTTTTGGCTGTCAAAATACAAGAACAATAAAATATTTGTTTTACAATCCCAAAAGAACAAAAATTTGCACATGCATTTCTCCTCTCTCCTAAAAGAGTCAAAGCATGGCAAAAGGGGACCGTCGTGATCACTCCGACTCGGAGTCATCATCAGAACCGTCCTCCTCCTCAGAGCCGCTGTCATCCTCAGCGCTGCCCACCTCCTCCTCGGAGCCGCTCTGCTCCTGGCCATCATCGCCACCCTCCGGCACCTCATGGATCTCGCCGTCTGAATCATCGCCCTCATAATGCGCCCAAGGCTGGGGCTCAGCATAATACCCCTGCCACTCAGGAATAGTGGAATAAGGGGGCTGGTAGGGATCATCCTCGCCATCATCATCATCAGGCTGGGGCTGCTGACTAGATCCGCCCGCCTGTGAACCAGAAGGAGCAAAAGTAGGTCTGGGCCTCTTCTTCGGAGGCACTACATCATCGGGTTGGGAGCTGCACTTCCCTTCCAATGCTCAGTGCTCCTCTGGCGCGCGGGATCTTCACGGCAGGTGGCGCCTTCGCCACCATCCTGAACATCTTAGGCTGGAACTGTTCAATGAAAACGAAAAAGGCGGATCGAAGCAATCAATGCGAGCAGTAAAGCGGTTAAAAGCTGGAATGAATCGAAAAAAGGAAATTACTCACGAAGTAGTCCCTCGGGCGGCCGCGGATGCGGGTGAGTCTCGGACATATCAAAGAGGAGCGGCGAATACGCCGGCCTCATACTCAAAAGATCGGGGAGGCACCGGTTCCTGCATCCCCGCTGCCCTCCTAGCAGCCATAACCTGAGGAGTCACCAACCGGGTGAAGACAAAGTAGGCATAACCACCCTCTTCATAAAACTCGGCAGCGTCAATGCCGGTCCACAGCCGCTCCAAATCAGGCAAGGCCCTAATGTGCCATATCCCCGGAGGAGGATCATGAGGAACACGAGCAGCCGCACCAGGACCATGCTGCCTGCTCACTCTCTCCCAAGTACGGGCATCTCCCTCCAGGCCGATCAAGAGCCTCCTCGTCCTGGTCACCAGGGCAGCAGCACCAACTAAATCCCCACCATACCGGCTGTGCCAGGGGAAGTGTCTCAACCCGACAGGAGTGCCCCTCAGAGCAATCATAATATCATGGTAACAAGCTGTCTTACGGGGCTTAACCCTGTCCACCTTCCGGCTCTCTCTCGCCCCGAAAGTCCAACGACGAATGGCAGGGAACAGATCTGCCGCAATCCTCTCGGGCACAGTCCAGGCGTAACAGCCGAACACCTCGCTAGGCCCACACGAAATCGAGACAAAAGACTCTCGGTGTGCGGCAACGGTATGAAATAAAGACGGAAAAGTCAAGTACGGCCGATCAATGTGCGAAAAAAGCAAAGGGCATACCTCCAGCACAGTCTGGTAAAAATCCAAAGAGGTCACGCTGCCCCTGCTCACCTCATCCAGGCCTCTGTACACCTGGGCCAAACCAGCCTCTCCCCATGAAAAGGTGGACACTTGGTCCCAATCCCGAAGAGGCTCCAGCAGAAGAGTCAATGCCATCGTAGAGGCATTGCAAAACAGGGTGTCAGACAACCCGGCCCGGACGAAGGCTCTAGCTAGGCTGCTCGGCGGTAACCACGGCGGCACCCTCGGAAACGAGGACGGCTACGATGCGTCAAGGCCGAGCGCAAATCCGCCAAAGGAACCCCATTGCCCTTCAGGCGAAAGGTCATGCCAGTCAAGGCTCTGATGGCATCTGGGCTCAGCACGCCGGGGTCCTCGGTAAAGATGGGCCTATCGTAAGCTGCAGACCGGTAATGGCGGTAAAAGTCATATGGAGTGATGGTCGCCTCACCCCGGGAAAGATGGAAAGTGTGGGTAGAATCCCACCGAGCGCCTAAAGGCTCGCACAAGCTCCACGCTCCTCGGCGTGTCCCCCAAAGCTCCAGCGAGTGTGAAAAATGGTCCAGGCCGGCGGCAAAGACTAGTCCCTTAGGACGTCCGTGCAAATCGAGAAGAGCCGGAAGAAGACCCCGAATGGTCGCAATAGCCTCGGGGACCCCTTGGTCCGCAAAGTCTGCAGGTAAACACAGCACAGGTATCAAAAACCATACTCGCAACAATGTGTGCATTCATAAGCATTTTTTTCAAAAAAATCATTAAATTCTTTCAAAAAGAAGAAAAAAATAGAAAAGGAAAAATCTTTTCAAAAACACATTCATCCCATGCCAAGCATGCAATCCCTTTTTGGGTGCGATTTCCCCCAAATTCCAAATCTCAAACCCTAGAAATCAAATTTCAAGGGTTAAGGTCTAAGAATGCTTACCCCCTTCTGCTCCATGGTAGAAGTATGAAAATCGAGGCCCGGGTAGAGGCCATTCCCCTCCGGAGATCTCTTCTGTCTATTTCGATCGATGAGTCTCCTCCTCTCGGACAAGACTTGTTGTACGTTCCTTCTCGCTTCGGCTCGCGGAGGCATGATCGAATTCTTGATTTAAATCAAAATCAAAGGAAGAATTTTCGAAAATTTTCTCTCCTCTCCTCTCCTCTCCTTGTTCTCGGCGGCAAGTGGATGGTTTTTTAAGACCTGTCTTACGACCTGCGGTTTTAATTAAAACTGCCTGGGAACCTTCCCATGTCGGACGACATCCACAGTCCAGAAGGGTGATTTTCCCCTTTTGCCCCTCATTAAATTCTGTCAGCCTATCTTGGCTGCCCATCATCAAAATTCATCATTTTAGTTGGGCTCAAATACCCACCTCTCTTTCCAATACACAAATGGCCCGGAACGGCCTTAAACTACCCGGTCCGGAAAGACCGTACAGATTTCCACAACACAATGGCCCGGAACGGCCTTAAACTACCCGGTCCGGAAAGACCGTACAGATTTCCACAACACAATGGCCCGGAACGGCCTTAAACTATCCGGTCCGGAAAGACCGTACAGATTTCCAACACAGCACACAATTGGCCCGGAACGGCCTTAAACTACCCGGTCCGGAAAGACCGCACAGATTTCCACTGTCAAATTAGCGGGTGACTTCCAAAGAAAAAAGTCAACATTTCCAGCGGGTGACTCCCAAAGAAAAAATTCAACATCCCCAGCGGGTGACTCCCAAAGAAAAAAGTCAAATCAGCGGGCGACTTCCCAAAGAAAAAAGTCATATCTTTCAGGGTGACTCCCCATCAAAACTTGATCCCAACCGGCGGGTGACCCCAAAGAAAAAAGTCAAAATTTCCAGCGGGTGACTCCCAAAGAAAAAGTCAACATCCCCAGCGGGTGACTCCCAAAGAAAAAAGTCAAATCCTCGGGTGACTCCCCATCGAAACAGTCAATCTCCGGGGTGACTCCCCTTGGAACAGTCAATCTTGGGTACAAACACCCATCTTCGGGGTGACTCCCCTTGGAACAGTCAATCTTGGGTACAAACGCCCATCTTCGGGGTGACTCCCCTTGGAACAGTCAATCTTGGGTACAAACGCCCATCTTCGGGGTGACTCCCCTTGGAACAGTCATTTTTGGGTACCAAAACCCGTAGCCTTTCATTCGGCACCCCATCCTCAACGAACTACGAGTCGGCTTGATTCCCCCACGGGATACGTAGGAATCCTCTTCATAAGAGGTCCAGCCACTTGACCATCTTGGTCACCTTTTTCCCCGCCATTCGTGTTCGGCTTGGGATTCTCATTTTTTATCGACGACCCCGCTTCCCGTGGAAGTGACGTCGCCGAGGGGCTCTGTGAGTACCCCGATCCGAACTCAAGTTTTGGATTCAAATTAATTAAATTCGGGCTTGCATAAATTTCTAAGAATGCAATTAGAGTCCAAAGATTCCAGCAGCCCATCAATCCATTGGGCACATGCCCACTCGGCCCATTATGGCCAAAGGTGTCTGTTGTCGGACGAAATGGACATTAAGGCGGTTTAACTGCCCCTGTCGTCCGACATAGGAAGCTCAGTCAGGATGCCTATAAATAGAAGGCATGGCTGATCATTTTAGAAAGACCAAGAAGTGAGTATTAGAGAGAATACCAGTATTCTAGGGAAAACTCTGTCCAAATAGAGTCTCCCTCTCTCTCTCTCTCTCTTTCATACACTCACACACACACTCACCTCCCTCCTCACACACACACACTTCAAAGCCAAGGTCCAAAGAAGCCTCCTTCATTGGTGATTGAAGGGGTAGACACCATACTATTGGTGATTCTACTTCGTGGACTACAATAGGTAGACACTAAAACTCTCTCCCCTTTTAATAAAGTCTTTAAATATACATTGCATGCATACTTGCTCTCTTACCATGTAGAAATTGGGATTTTGCATGACAAAGGTGGTGGAGAAGTGAATCTTCAATATTCACTTCTCCCCACCTCAGATCTGGACATTTGGTCATCTTAGGATCAATAAAAATTCAATCTTTACGTATTTGCATGGAGTTAGGAGGTGATGGCTACTTCAAAGTGGCCAAAATCATGTGATTTATCACACTTTGGCCACTAAAGCCATGTGATCCTCTCATTATACTCATATATTATTGTCATATTACGCTACGGTAGCTAAATATGCCTGGTTTGCCTTGAGGAACAAAGGGAAACAAACGATCTGAAGAACACAGAAATGGCCTATCTATGTCGGACGACATAGGACTCCTTGGAGATCTGTGTCATACGACATAGAGATCCCGAAAAGTTTGTAAAGCTATTCTTGGACTTGAGATCTGTCCGGTTCATCCCCCTTCGCAACTTCAGAGCTTTCCAAAGCATTTATGTGGCTCATAAGCCACTATTTGAGTGCATACGATCGATTGGGTGCGATTCATTGGAGCGGATTGTCATACGACATGGATAACATCGGATGTTCCATGTCTCATGACATCCGTATCATTCAAAGTCTATCGTGACTTTGATAACTCCCGTCAATCCCAAGGCTGATTTTAGACCTTCAAATAGTGTCTTTAATGAGTCCAATAAATATCTTTCCGTTTCGAGTAGCTTTACCTCTGTAAGGGACAATCATCCCATGGCTCCTTATGTCGCCCGACATCCTCGCTAAGAGAAGACTTGTGTCGGACGACAAGGGAACTCCACAGGCGGGCTGTCTCAAGACTTACGCCTTGTGGTAAAAGATATCACGTGTAAAAGGGGTGCGGCCCCCTATTATGGCTCGCAAGTTGTATTCAGTTCCATACCATTAATGAAATCCAAGGCTTGCACACTTTACTTGTTGACACACATCGCACACACATTTTTGAATGTCCATATTTGTCCAAATGTTGATTGAAAGTCCCGAAAGGGGCGTGTTGGGTGAACTCTCTAGTTCTTCCCAACACGTAACCAGACTCTCGGACTCAAAATCTCTTAAAATTAGGTTTTTCAATGTTTTCCTCTAAAAACGGCGTGGCGACTCCCAAAACAAACCGAAAACCCCCTTTTTCGCTTCAAAAGCAAAATAAAACAAAAAAAAGAAAAGGGAAAAACGGAATCAAACATTCCTTCTTTTTTTTTCGGGCGAGCGTTCATTCAGTTGGTTGCACAAGGATATAGGCAAGAAGAAGGAATTGACTACGATGAAACTTTAGTTCCAGTTGCAAGACTAGAAGCAATCAAAATTTTCTTGGCCTATGCATCTTACAAACGTTTCAAGCTATATCAAATGGACGTTAAGAGTGCTTTCCTCAACGGTGAACTTCGAGAAACCGTATATGTTGCTCTACCTCTTGGATTTGAAGACTCCAAGTTTCCAAATCATGTCTACAAACTCCAAAATGATTTGTATGGACTCAAACAAGCTCCAAGAGCATGGTACGAAACTCTATCAAAATTTTTACTAGAACAAGGCTTCAAACGTGGTAAAATCGATACAACTCTATTCATTGCTAAATATAATAATCATTCATTACTTGCTCAAATTTATGTTGATGATATTATTTTTGGCTCTACTAATGACTTATTATGCAAGCGTTTTGAAAAGCTAATAAAAATCAAGTTTGAGATGAGCATGATGGGAGAATTGACGTTCTTCCTTGGGATCCAAATCAAACAATGTGAAGAATGAATCTTCCTTAGCCAAGCCAAATATACAAAGGAGTTTATCAAGAAGTTTGGACTGGAAAATGCAAAAGCATACGATACTCCCATGGCTACCGGCAATAAGCTAGATAAAGATCTAAAAGGTAAAAAGGTTGATCAAACCTTATATCGAGGTATGATTGGCTTATTACTTTATTTAACTGCTAGTAGGCAAGATATTATGTTTAGTGTTTGTGTTTGTGGTCGTTATCAAGCTGATCCTAGATAAGCACATTTAAGTGCAGTCAAGTGTATATTCCGCTATCTCTCTGGAACTACTAATATTAGACTTTGGTATTCCAAAGATTTGAATTTTGATCTTGTAGGTTATTCAGATGCAGATTATGTAGCTTGCTCCATTGACAGAAAAAGCACTAGTGGAACTTGTCACTTCCTTGGAAATAGACTAGTTGCTTGGGCAGTAAGAAGCAAGCCTCAGTTTCAGTTTCAACTATAGAGGTTGAATACATTACTACTGGAAGTTGCTGCTGTCAAATACTATGGATGAAGCGGCAGTTGGTGGACTATGGGATTGATGAAGGAAACTGCCCAATCATGTGTGATAACACATCAACAATCTCAGTCTCCAACAACCCTGTTATGCACTCAAAGACCAGACACATAGATATCAAGTATCAATTCCTTAAAGACCATGTGGAAAAGGGAAACATCCATTTAGAGTACGTGGGGACAGATAATCAGATTACTGACATCCTCACCAAAGCTCTTGACTCCAAAAGGTTTTCATTCCTTAGAGGAGAAATGGGTATGCTTGAACTTAAATAAGTCCATACTTTTTATTACTAACTTGTGTGTTGAGTATGTTGTTTAGGTAAAAATCTTGTTGAGGTTACAAAACCTCACCCTTGTTGAAACTGCGTGGACAAACCGCATACCTATTCAAGACCGCATGCAGTTTCTCAACCGCATATAGCTAGAGCCGTCAAGTTGGGACTGTCCCGTCGGGACGTCCCGTCCCGACCTATAGATGGGATGGGATGGGACAGCATTTTTTTCATCCCGTTTGAAAACGGGACTATTTGGGATGTCCCGTTTGGGACGCGGGACAAACGGGATATGGGACGGGATGGGACGGGACGTCCCATTCCCGTTTCTTTAAAAAACAAAAAAAACAAACGCACACAAAAAATGAGTCAAAAAATGAAATAAACCTAACCCTAACCTAAATTAAATCCATTCTGTTCTTTTCTTTTCTCTCTCTCTCTCTCTCTTTCTCTCTTCCGCAGCGCAGCCTCACCAACAGAGCCCGGCGATCGGCGAGGCGACGAGCACTTTCCACCTCTCCCCGTTGTTCCTTCTTCTCCTCTTCTCTCGAATCTCGATCTCAGTCACCGTGATTCAGCGGCGCCGCGGCTCAGGTACCCTCTTTCTCTTAGATCTGATTCTATACCAAATCTGACTGAATGAATGCTCCGGCAAATGAAATTCAGACAACGACGTGTACTATACAATGGAAAATAAGCTTATGACTTATTTTCCAAAATATGAAATCAAACAATGCATTTTTGACTTATGAAAAGTAATAAGTTATAAGCATTTCTCCAAAAATGATATCAAACAGGGCCTAAAAATACCACGAATATAAGGTATATTTTTCCTACTTCTAATCTCTGAGAAGATATGGAGAATCGAGACACTTTGTATTGATGGTTGGAGCTTTTTTTACGACAAGGAAATCGTCTTTTTTTGTGAGGTACTTTGCTATGGTAAATTGTTTTTTATTTTTGCAGAAGTCAACAAAACAATGTTGAACTAGTTTAACCATATTTTTGCATAACATACAAACACCAATCATTCAGATTTTTTTTTTGTAGATTTTCATAATTATGTTTTTGAGATCACTTGAGTAAATTTCCATGATTTAAAAGCCTGAAACACATTCCAGTACAAGGTGACTATTATGATTGGTGTAATACTTGAAAATTATCTTGTTGCATAATTAATGCTTCTAGTTTTATTATTAAGTATGATTGGTGGTATAAACAATTTAAGATGTAGGTTAAGAGATATTCTGTTCCTAGGAATATGCATTGCAAAAATGCAGTTTAATTTTTCTTCTTCTTTCAATTGGATGTCAATTGGTGGTATAAACAATTTAAGATGTAGGTTAAGAGATATTCTCTTTCTCGAATCTCGATCTCAGTCACCGTGATACAGAATTGGTACCCTACAGACAAGCATATTTTTCTTTCATACAGTAGGCAAAAGCTAGTAAAAATGTTACCTTTTTCAACTTATTTTTCTGGTAGTTTTATCATTTATATAGGAAATCTGAGATTATTTCATTGATTATGTATGCATTATAATTGTGGGATATTGTTGTGTTTGTTTTTTTCATTGTAGTAGTGGAATCTAATTCTGCACAACCGAGTACAAATGTGGATGATAATGAGGTAGACAAAGCAGAAAATACCAAGAAGGCTGAGTCATGCAAAAAGGGTAAGGTATATTCTGATGTGTGGCATTTTTTCAACCAATTGATTGATATAGATCATGGGGTTCAAAGAGTAAGAGGTGAGTGTAAAGGGTGTAAAAAATTATTTGCGGCTGGTGGAAAATCTGGGACTTCGGGAATGAAACGCCATCAAAAAGCATGTGTTAAATTATTGTTACTTTTACTTAATATTTGTGTTTTTATTTAAATGTAGAAATTGATGATAATGAAGATGAAGCGGATGCTATTGTCAAAACATCTTTACCAAGTGAAGGGTCCAATAATGTGCAAGTTATTGAAGATTGATAGGTAACATTTTCATTCCTCTTGCACATTACAGCTTGTTTTAGGATGATTATTAATTGTATTAAAAAACATGGACATGTCGTACAATAGTTCAACCACATGACAATACAAAGTTAGTGAGACGTCAGCATCTGTGGTGATAATAGAAAGACAAACCTCAGTAGGGTTACAATGACTAGCTTTATGAAATAAAGATAAGCAGGTTTTGTTCTTACTCTCGAGAATATCCTAGTTCTTCTCCAAAGCATTACCCATCTTTTCTATTTTTTTTTTTTTGTTTGTTTTTAATTTGTGAAAGATATGATATTTTTTGTAAAGTATTAATTTATGTTCTTGTTTAGTGTTATGCTTTGAATTGGGTTTATATGAAGTATGAATCATTAGGTTCATCGTCATAAAGATTTTTCACTTCTCATTTTTCTATATATTTCACTTTTCCCTTACATTTTCTTAACTGCAAACAGAATGATAGTGCCTTTTATTGTGAAATTACATTTAATCGTCATTGCATCAGGAGTTTTATCACATTTGCTATGTTGGCATGCTGTAACATTTGGTTTCTGTTCACTCTTTTCAGAAATTTATTCATGCAATGTCTCCTACTCCAGCATCTACCATGTCTTCTACTGCGTTGGTATGTTTACCTGTAGTACTAATAACAATAATCTTGATCCAATGACTAGCTTTATGAAACTACATCGTGTTTTTAGTCTGCTTCTGATCGATGCAAGTACATGTGGTTAATTAATAGTATAGGAGTTTGAAGACGATAATTGGTACAAGCTTTTCTCATCTAATTTATGAACTATGATTTGGCTGAATATCTCTATATCCTTTTGCTCACTTAAGATATTGTTTGGGTCTCTGATTAAGCTGACATTTGATTGGTCCAGAGTTCTTTTTGTGTTGATAAAACTGTCTGTTTTAACATGCTATTATTGATAATTTACATTTCCTGAATCCATTGATTTTTGACATTAATTATTACATTTATTTACAGGATTTTTCAAGGGGAATTCGCTTGGATGCTGAAGCCTGACTGAATGGCTGAAATGCTGAATGCTGAATGCTTTTTTTCTGTGTTGATAAAACTTATTTTGTTATTAACTAAGTTCTAGCTTGTAACTTGTAATACACTTGATGAGTGCTTTTTTTCTGCCTGAATGCTGAGTTCTGCTGCTGAATGCAATCCTGTGTGTTTTGACAGTTTTGTAACTCATGTTATGTTTTATAAATATGTAGTTTGGAGTTGGCGCCTAGTCAACGTTTATTTCTCATAGTCAACGGGT
This sequence comes from Adenophora triphylla var. japonica, assembly GCA_022495995.1. Lineage (NCBI taxonomy): Eukaryota > Viridiplantae > Streptophyta > Magnoliopsida > Asterales > Campanulaceae > Adenophora > Adenophora triphylla. The sequence continues at coordinate 70,709 of JAFEMH010007403.1, forward strand.
CCCGTATGGGTCCCGCGGGATCCCGCGCCCCCCAAATGGGACGGGATGGGACGGAGTATTTTTGTCCTGTCCCTTTTTGTCCCGTCCCGTTTCGTCCCGTTCCCGTCGTGGGACAACGTAATTTCGTCCCATCCCGTCCCGTATTCCCGTATTGACGGCTCTACATGCAGCTTCAAAATTGCATGATCAAAACCGCGCTTCAACACTTAGAGAATTTTCAAAGTTTTTCATTTCTGAGCTTTGTAGAAGCTTCATTGAGGTTTGATATTTCCATCTATTTCTTAAAAAAAAAAAAAAAACTTATTATTTTTGTTAATGTCAAACTACATGACACATGGACCCAGGTAAGTTTTCTATATTTATTATTTGGTCCTTGTCTTTCTTAAGACAAATTATTTGCATAAGGGTACTTTTGCAAAAAAAAAAAATCACACATTAATTTGAATTTTAAATGCATTAAAGGCAAAAGGAATATTTGCATTTAAACCTTTCTTGTCAGTCGTCTTTGGGTGATGTGAAGAAGCTGAAAGGGTGCAACAGAAGTGGTGGTTCACTTAGTAGGTAAGTGGAACCATCATCACCTTTCTGCACACCACCCCATAACCACCTATATATACCATATTAGTGCAACTGCTTACCTCTTTACACTGCCTACTCTCTGTTATTCGTACTCTCTTGTCTGTTTTCACTCTTTCTCTCTCTAAAACTCTCTCACTTCAAAACTAAAAACATCTATGGTACCATAAAGAACTTCTGAAACTACATTTCCAAGAATTACTAAAGTACCTAAGATGGCATTCAACGATATGGTATGTGTTTCAAACTCAAATCTTTACATTCCTGCAAAACAGCCATTGATGAACAGTTGAAAACCTGTTCGTATGCCTTCATTTTTTTTGGTTGATTAAGTGCTTGTTTGTTCATCATTTTGTATATTTTTTGTTGGGTTTTGCTCGCCTTAGTGTATGGATTCCATTAATGTAGTGTATTTCATGATCTATGCACATCTAGGTTATCAATTTGTTGATTTTCAGTTTAAGGGTTTTCGAAACCCATTTATGTGTTCATCATGTTTCTTGATGATTCTGGGTAAAAGATGCAATTTTGTTGTTACATTGTTGTTCTATAACTTGTTAGGATCATTTTGATATGCTATTTGTTGTTTTTGGTAAACTTTTATGCTATCTCTGTTCTTGGTGTTCTTCATGTTCTTCGTGTTCTTCATATATTCATAGTTCATGAGTTTTTCAGAAAATTTCTTATATGTTGGATTCCTTGATTTTAAAATCATGTTTTTCATACTTAGAAAATTTTTGAAAATTTTGTATTTAGAATATGCCTTAGAACCCCTTCTCTCAAAACCGCATGCCACTTTAGATTAAAATGCATGCTTCATTAGGTTAAAACTGCATAGGTTAAATCGCATGTAGAAAATGCTTGTTTGAAACCGCATGTTCACTTTAGATGTTATGCTGCTCTTGTTTATGTTGATCTAAACCGAATTTCATCTTAAACCACATGCTATTTCTCACTTGTCATTTTGCATTCTTAAGTCTTACTTAGTATATAGGCTGAAAACCATAACCTTCTCTAATAGGCACTTCATTGAAGTGTGGGATAAATTTGGTTTAACAATGCCACGTACTAGTAAATATGTTCTCAAATCCACATGTTTATTTCTTTGTATTTTAGTTCACTTGGAGTTGAGAAATTTCATTTTCTCAACCGCACTATTGCTAAACAGCATGTGTGCTTAAACCCCGTGTGAACTGTGAATTCATAAAATGGATCTAACTTGGTAAAATTTGTTTTGTAGGATCCTCACTTTTTCCTGCCTGGATGGGAAATAAGAGAAGAAGAGTTAAAGTAAGATGCCTTGGGAAGAGAGTTGATAAGGAAGATGGAAGCTTCTGGAGTTCTACCTCTCTTCAGCAAAAAGCAAGATTATACGTTTCCCTCTTACGTTGATCAATTCTATGCCAACACCATTCTGGGGAAGAGAGTTACAAAAAATGGAAAGACCATTCCCTTCTTAACCGCAAATGTCCAAGGGTTGGATATCACAATAGATTATATGGATATAAGGGATGCATACCAGTTCAACGTTCCAAATGCTGAAGAAAGAGTTGATCAAGAAGTCCAAGATGCAACTGCGTCTACAATCGCAAGAATTCCTACTCTGGTAGGCAAGTATAAAGCGGTCCCTCGAAAAGATTTTGGTGAGTTGATGAGCCACCTCTGCTTCTTAGTTGGCAAGTCCATTTGTGGGAAGAATGGAAATCACAATAATTTCACAAGCCATCAGTGGATGTACTGCTGTGCTATCTACAACAAAATTCCCCTCCATTGACCCAAGATTTTGATGAGGGAACTCTCTGCTCACATAAACTTTTACAAATCTAAGGAGATAGGAGTTGATCAAAGATGGAGGCCATTCTGCAGACTCCTAATCGCAATCTTTGCAGACTACGAATAATTGGAAGAGCATAGACAATTACATCCTAAACTGATGGTTGATTGGTCAAATGGAGAAGAGTCACTTGGTCTGAATGTATGTCATACATTCAGATACAAGAATGGAGATGCTCAATATAAGGAGCTTTGGGATGCTGACACTCTTCCATCAAAGGAACCTTACGTGGATATGAACTCTGAAATCGTAGATCAAGCGGTTGGGAAAGCGGTCAAGCCTACAAGAAAAGGGAGAGTTGAACCGCCCCTAAAGAAAGCCAAAACCGCGTCGACTCCCAAACCGCGTGGTACTGCTGGTGCTGGGCCAAGACAACCAAAGAAGTTCAAGAAGAAGGTTCTGGTTGATGAAACCATTGATGAAGTAATCATTGAAAAGGTTGAAAACCTTGCTGATGAAGTTGAGGTGGATGATGAAGAGGTTGAGATTGCATCTAAGGCAGTAGTAGCAGCAGCAACAAATGTTACTATGGAGAAAATTCTAAACGATGAAGATTTGCTGAAGTTCCACAGGGAGGAACTTGAAAAGCTAGAGAGGAGGGTTGCAGAGAGAAGAGCTGTAAAGGGTAGGCACCAATCCCTCCATATGAACTGCAACCTATCCCTAAACCGCAGCCTCCTCCCCAACCTCAACCCCCTCCTCAACCGCACCAACCTTCGAAACCCCAATCCCATATTCAATTGCAACCATCTCCTACCAAACCGCAAGAACCTGAACCCCAAATTCATGCAAGTGTTCAGGGGGAGACACCAAGGAAGAGAATTAATATGATTGCAAGGAAAACCTGCAAGAAAGGGCCATAACGTTTTTTCAAACGGGTAGCTAAAAATGCTAAGCAAATGGCTGAAGAATCCTCTCCTTCCCCTTCATCTTCCTCCTCTGAATCCATCTTTAAACTCCCCTCAGATAATGACTCCCCTTTACTCAAAGCCTTCCAAACCTGGTCCCCCCAACCATCTAGAGGCTCTGCTATTTCCACATCTGCTAGGAAAATTCCTAGTGATGATGATGAGCCTACCACCCATAAACCTCAAAACTAAAACCCCCTTCGAAACATGGAGGAATGGACTGAGGACTCCATATTTTTTGCCCACATTCATCAGAGTCCACCTCCATCAAACCCCATACAACAAACACCTCCTTCTTCTCCTCTACCCCAAACTAAACCGCAATCTCAAGCCTCACCCCAATTTCAGTCCATACTACTTCCACCAGTTCCTCTGAAAACTCTTCTTCCCACACTCCTCCTCCTCAAACTTCTATTCCACCTACTTCCACTATTCCTCTAACCCAAATTGCACCCATCCCAACTGGACTCCACACTTTACCTTCCCAAACACTTCCAATTCCTAATATTTCCACTCAACCCCAACCCCATACCATTCCTATCTCAAACATTTTCCACAAGCTTTCATCCACCTTAAATCCAACTGCACCTCCCACCCAAACTGCTCCCATAACACAAACCGCACCTCTTCCATCAACCGCACCCCAAGCTACCTTTACTCAACCGCCTCCTCTTTTCTCAACTATTCCCTCCTCTTCAACCGCTCCTCCTACTGACTACTCCCAAATACTTTCAGCACTTCATGTCATTCAAGGCCAACTCCATACAAATAAGGGTCACATGATGCAGCTGGCTACCTCCAACCTCTCCCTCCAAGATCAAGTTGATTCCCAATCTCAACTACTCACTACTCAAACCCTTAAAATGGCGGCTCATAAATCTTCCATGAAAAGCCTGCTTTTGAAGCTTGATGCCATTAAGGAGGAGAGAATCTCAACCGCAAATCCTGAAACTGCAAACATAGTCAAAACCGCAGCTGAGACTAGCCTCAATTCTTTCAGACAAGAGCTAGCTGATGCGGTTATTGAGCAGCTAGGAGATTTATTCAATAGAGACCAACTCAAAGATATGCTAAATAGGGTTGTTGAGCTCTTCTGTGAAACCCTAGACAAGGACATTGGAAAGCTTAAGGAAGAGTTTCTTGAAGCCATCAATTTTAGACCATAGCCAGAATCTAACTTAAGATCTGTGTTGGATTCTATGCAAGCAAACCTCCAGAATGAAGCTGAAGTTCTAAGGGAGGAACTAAATATGAAGATGGATGTAGGTTGTAATGGCCTAACCGTAAGATTGGCCAGCCTTACTGAAGAGGTCAGAAATAGGCTAAATGATCTGAAGGAGAGCTTTAACGATAAACTCAGCTACAAATTACAAGAGCTGGATAATTCCTTGAGGGGGAGCATTGCTGAAATTTAGCCAAACCTTCAAAAATCTCTAACCGCTCATTCAGAAGCCATCCAAGACCAAATCCTGATAAGTGACTATTATATAATCATTTATCCTCTATTTTCATAATCATTTCCATAGTTTTAGTATCATTTACGTTGCATATTAGGTTATTTTGGCTTCTTTTATCATATATATTCAATTTTACGCTTTTGGTACACATTATGCTCTTAGACATGTTTTATAGTCTATTTATGATCAAATGGGAGCCTTGGATATAATCAAATGCAAAGCCATGGAAGGAAAGAGAAAATCACAGCAAAAAGGCATTTTCCAGCCAGAGCGGCCATGCACTTGGAAAGGGAGCGGTCGTGCACTTGGCCTTGCCAGGCCAATTTTGGCCCCAAAACCCAGAGCGGCCGAGGCTTGACAAATATAGTGGCCGAGCAATCCTGCTCAGAGCGGCCGTACATCCAACAAGGGAGCGGTCGTTCACAATTGCTCAGTTCAAACCCAATTTGGCGCCAAGGAGGAGCGGCCGTGCAACATCATAACGCACGGCCATGCAAATGGCACCTACAGAAGAAAAAGGCACCTTTCAATGGCACCACTTTGAAGAGTCTTCTCCATATTATAACTAGGTCCTTTTGTAATCATTTAAACATATCAGGAATTATCAGAGAATAGTATACCAAAGTTGAGAATACATTATACCATTATTTCCAAAGTATTTGAAGATTCAAGTGTAGATTGTTCTTGAAGTATTCTTGGAAAGAAGCAATAAAAGTTCAAGTGTTACTTCCAGCCATCATCTCTTTATAAATCATAAGTTTTTCTTCTCTTTATCTCTTATTATTGCTTATGCTTAGTTACTTATAATGGCTAGTGAGTAATCCCCCTTATTCTTGGGGTTGGAAACTCAAGATACCTTTTGTTCATCATCTTAAATATAAAAGCCTTGTCTTCTATCTTCATGTAAACAATTTCTTTATATCAAACTCAAAATGACTTACATTTTGGAGACGTCCAAACTTGTATGATTCAGTCGATCGAGAGAAGTACCTAGCGGAGAATCTCGATTGACAGAACCATATAAAGGAACTAGGTTTCATTGATCATGAGAGTAGTTCAATGGACTAGGGATGTTCCTTGAATGGAAAGTGCGTTGACTTTCGATCTTAATGGATTCTTACTAATTATGGTCAGCTAGAGATAAGCCGGAATGCCCATTTGTGACAGGGCGGGAATACCATAAACGGAAATCTCAAAAAGTTAGGACATAATTAGTGAAGGATACAATGCTACTGTCTTGACCGTGAGAAGTAGTGTAAGCCTAACGTACCATCCTTTATTTCTATGAAAACCTATATTTTCTAAGACATGACTATATGATGAATACTTGGCTAAATGATTTCCAATCCCGAGAATGTTTCATTTATAAGAGTTTTATCTAAGTATTTTCCTGCGTATGTTCTATTCTTCTCCTAAATCAATCTTTATTTTCCCCAATCTCTTTTATAATTGTAGTAAAAACAATTTCATCCCAAAGTAAACCCTGTCCTTGTGGGATCGACTCGTACTTGCACCCGCTATATTTCAATAGCCCGTGCGCTTGCGGATTTTAAAATAAACCGTTAGGTTTCGACCGAACAAATCCATACTTTCTTCAACTCCCTGAATTTTTCCTTCCACGTACAAATTGAAGAAGTCAACAAGAATTTGGATGAAAATGCCTCAAAGGTTGATAATCTTATTGAAGAGATGAAAGAGAACTGTAGAGCGGTTGGCTCCAACAACACCAGACTTGAAACCGCATCCAATATTTTAGGAAGAGTTGAAGAAGCTCAAAGGAGAACCACTGATGAAGTCAGAAGAATGAGAAGAGCCTTGAGAGCAGAAAGTTCAGCCTTCAACGACCCAAGACCGCAAGGAGCCAACGAGATCATCAACGGACCGCCTGTGTCACGACCCTAATCATAGGCAGCATTTTAGCACATATTGAGCACGTGGGGTTGGGGTTGTAGTATCTCATTTTATGCCTTTTATGCTACTTGTTGGATTTTATGTGCTAATTTTGATATTTGACAACTTATGTGATTTTAGGATGTTAATGAATTAATTTTAATTATATAAGGACTAAATGAAATAAATAAGAAATGTGCTAGTGAAATTATAATATTTGAAATTTAAATAAAAGGTTATAAGTTTTGAGGTGCTTTTGTGTAAAGGTTGGAAGATAAGGGGTTTAGTTGTACTAATGTAAGTGTTGGAGGAGATTTGGTGAGAATTGGCATGTTTATCCATGGAATTTAACTAAGAAGCTTCATTTTCAAATTTCTATCAGCTCTTCTCTTCTCTAAAAATCCATGGAACCAAACCCTATCATTTCTTTCCAAAATTCCTAGCAAATTCAATTACTTTTTGTTTCTCGATCCGATCGCATATTATTGTTCGTGAAGCTGAGGAGATCGCATCTAGCCGGAAAAAGAATTTTTTATTTTCGCATTATTCTTGTAAGTTATTATGGTTTTCCTTCAATAATTGTTCATTTAATGTGCAAGATTGAGATTGTTATTGTATAAATGTTGTTTGTTATTTTGGGAGCAATTTTACTTGAGTTGGAAAGATAGTGGAATGATTTGGGCTGAAGTTGGTTAGGATGTTGTTGTTAAGTTGAAAGGATAGTAGTATAATTGAAGTTTAAATGTTAATGGTTTAAAGGGAATGTTGTAAGTGGTTCTTGTTCATCTTACTTGGGTTGAAATGATTTATGGAGGAGTATATAGTGCTATTGGCTTAGTGTTAAAGGTTTTAGGGTATAAAATTTCTACATGTTAGTTTGGACCATTTTATTTGTGTTTAGAATGGATTGGAATAGATTTTGAATGAGTGTAATGAAGTGAGGATATATTGGTTTGATTGAGGTGGAAATGGTTGAATTATAATTGTTGTAAGTTATTATGATTTCTTTCAAATAATTGTTCATTGAAGGTTTAAGTTTGATTTTGTTGTTTTATAAATGTTGATTGATAATTTGGAGCATTTTCTTGAAGTTGGAATGCTGGTAGAATGACCTAGGTTATGGGGTGGTTGTTAAGGAAAGTTGATAGGAGTAAAATGGTTGTTTAAAGTTGAAATGGGTAAATGTTTGGATGCATGATCATTTGGAACTTGTTAGTGTGTTTTAGAAATGGATTGGGTATATATTGCTTAGGTTTGAAATGAATGAGAAGGGTTGAATTGCACTGGATGAAGTTGGATTGTGGTTCTGAAGTTGAACAAGAAAGTGTATGAACAAAAAGGAGTAATGTTGCTGATTTTCTGGTGTTGCTGCCCTGTTTTTGAGTTTCTGGGCAAGGGCACGAGTCGTTCCCTGTGGCACGAGTCATTCCGTGCTGTTGTGCCTTGTCGTGCCATGAATTGGACTACTGAATCTGAGGGGGTATAAATGTGGCACGAGTCGTGCCCTGGGGCACGAGTCGTGCCCTACCCTGTCACCTCTGAACCATTTTTCAAGCCTTAGAAACCTAATCTACCTAGTATATACTAGAACCCTCTTTGACTTTAATTAAAGTACAACACTTTAGCTATCCAATGGTGTCTTACTTGGTCAAAATGGATTTGAGGAAGGGGTTTAAATATTGTTCGGAATATGGTTGAAAGGCTTGATTTGCAACTTAACCAAAGTTATTCAAACTTGGTAATTTGATCTTCAACCTTTATGAAGGTTACTCAATGGTGTATAATGAATATAAAGAGCTTACTTGGGATGCATTGTGTTCGTATTGGGTTACATATTCATGGTTGTTGGTTCATATAGTGTATGAAATACATGTTACACTACTTTATTGGTTTGAGCATGAGTATTAATACCATATTGTTGGCTTGATATTATTCAATAGTGTTTAAAATTTAAGTTGCACTATTGAGATGGTTTAACATGAGTAATATTACCCTGTTGTTATATTGATATCCCGATTGTGGATTTATTTTCAAGTATCTATTATGTGCTTGAATGTGTTTCAATCAGTTGATGTTTAGGGGTATAATGGAATACGATCAATTATGGAAATTGTTCTATAAGGTGATCGGATTACATTATACATGTGACTGTCCCCTGCTGTGGCCACAGTTTGGGGTTAATGCTTCTGTATTAAGCCAAAAGCCTTACAGATAGTTGCGATCTTATATGGTTCCCTGAAAAATGGGTCTTATAAGATGTGAATATGCCTAACCAGTTCACAAATGAGTGGAGTTTTACTCCCAATGTTGTATGACTTATTGTTCAGATGGGAAAGGTAAACCAAGGTAACGTAAGGTGTTTACCGCTTTACCAATGTGTTATATGCACCTTGTTATGTGTTGCATTTTACTTGGCATATTGTTGCATTCATAATAGCTTATTGAGATTTATTCTCACCCCTTCTCCCTTTACTGTTTTAGATCGCACTGAGACATGCGGACCAGGCCAGTAAGGACGGAAAGGAGTTTGTACTTGGTTCTTTTGGGATTTTCTGGGTATGTGTATGTTAGAGTGGGTTGTTGGGAGTTGTTATGAGCATTGCTCTTTTGGGAAGATAACTTGTATATTAAACTTCTTTTGTAAAACTTTATATTCGTGGTTGTTTTGTAATTAAACACTTGTCGTGTTCTTTCAAAGTTAGTTTATATCTTTCCTCCAAGTGGAGATGAATTGCGTTAGTTTTATAATTGAAATGTTAAAGTTGGGTTTCTTTTCAAGTTAAGTGAAAGTTTTTAAATTCAGGTGGTTTTTGGGTTATAGTAAGGGGACTCTCCCGCTCGGGGCACGAGCTAGGTTCCGGGTCGGGGTCCCCACAGTTGGTATCAGAGCTCGGTTTAGAAGTCAAGGGTAGATGTCTAGTTTAAGGGGGAGTGTGTGATAACTGACAATGAGTGTTTGAAGCAGGAGTTTGTTCAATGGCGGGAAATGAAGATGGTCAGCATAGAGCACCGGAGAATGAGGGTAATACCGGGGGAGGTGGAAATCCAAATGCGGAGATGATGAACATATTCCAAGTCTTTCTGCAAAGCATGGCAGCTCAAGGTCAAGCACAACAACATCAGGAGGGTCGACACGGACATGGATCGGAGAAGTTTCTTAAGATGGCTCCACCGAGTTATAATGGGGATCCATATCCGTTGAAGGCTGAAAGGTGGCTTGAAGCTATGAACAAGATATTTGCAGCGATGGAGAGTCCGGACGAAGAAAAAGTGAGGTGTGTTGTTTTCAAATTGTAAGGACCCGCAGAGCATTGGTGGCATATTGTGAAGGATAGTTGGGATCGTGACCACACGCCTCAAACATGGGAGCTTTACTCGCAAGTTCAGAGATCACTTTATTCCAATGGTTACACGGGACAAGAAGGAAGTTGAATTCTTGAGGCTAGAGCAAGGGACGATGACAGTGGCCCAGTATTCTGCAAAGTTTACAGAGTTGGCAAGATATTGTCCTCATTTGCTACCAGAAGAAGAGAGAAGATTCTATCGGTTCGTGAAAGGGTTGAGATTGGAGTTCAGGATGCAGCTTTTGACGCACGACTTCACCGATTTCCAGGCGGCCGTGAATAGAGCATACCGAATTGAGAATGATATTGAAGAGCATCGGGATAAATCCGAAGGTGGTAGTGGAAGTAAACCAAGGTTTCAAGGTCAAGGCTCTGGACAAGATCGAGGACAACCAAGGTTTCCAACTCCAGGGAGTGTACTAGGGGAGCATGTTACAATTCCAGTGGCACATCCAGTATCCAATCAGTATGGGATTGTTTGCAACTTTTGCAAGAAGGTTGGGCACACAGAAGATAGGTGTTGGAATAAGCAAGGTAAATGTATTGAATGTGGAGCATTAGGACATTTTAGGAGGAATTGTCCAAGGGTGCAGCAGAGACAAGCTTCGGGTAATGGGCAGCAAGGTGGCCAATCGAGGGGTGGTACCAAGAGAGATAATGAAGGAAAGCCAAAATAGTAAGTTAAAGGTCGAGTCTTTATTTTGGGTAGTGGGCAGGTAGATCTCACAGTAGTCATTAGAGGTATATTACCTATTTCGGGAGTTAATGCTCGTATGCTTATAGATTCCAGTTCATCTCATTTATTTGTGGCATCGCATTTTGCTTTTACTTTGCATAAATTGCCTGAGATTTTGTCTTATGTCTTGGAGGTTTCTACTCTTATGGGAGAGTACGTCGAATCTTTTCTGGTTTACCACGGTGGTTATGTGGTTATATATGGGCACGTATTGCCTGTTGATTGGTATAGTTACTAATTCGTGATTTTGATGTTATACTTTGCCTGGATTGGTTAAGTAGTTATCGTGCATTGGTAGACTATCGTATGAAGCGAGTCTCCTTTTCTATGCCTGATTTTCATATATTTGTGTTGATAAGGATAAGTCTTTAATTGGTGTTCATGTTATCTGCATTAAAGGCCGAAAGTGATTGTATAAAGGGTGTGAAGGTTAATTGACTTATGTGTTAGACTCGAGTAAGGAGTCACCCGAAATATCTCATGTAATGGTGGTGAGTGAGTTGTAGATGTGTTTTTAGCAGAGTATTGTATGCCTCCAGATAGGGAAGTGAAATTCTGTATGGATTTAATGCCAGGTTTATTGCCGATATCAAAAGCATCTTATAGAACGGAATCGACTAGTTTATGGATAAGATAAATAGAATTTTTAAACATTACCTTGATAGCTTTGTGGTAGTTTTCAGTAATGACATTTTGAGTTATCCAAAGTCCCGGGAAGATCATAAAAATCATTTACAAATGGTGTTACCTATTCTTAGTGAGAAGCAATTGTTTGTGAAGTTTAGAAAGTATGAGTTTTGACTCAAGAAGATTTCATTTTGGGTAATAGTGGATAGATTTACCAGGTTGGCTCAATTTTTATCTATGTCTATGTTGAGGAAATATCTCTAGGATCCTCCGTATGTATTAAGTTCTCCTCTTGAGGATATTCAGGCTGATATGACTTGGGTGGAGGAGCCGTTGAGGATATTAGAATCACAAGTTCGGGAGCTTAGAACTAGGAGTATTCTGGTTGTGAAAATATCATGGGAGAATTATATCATTGAGGAAGCCACTTGGAAGTTGGAGTCGGAGATGAGTGAGAAGTATCTATTGTTGTTCGAGCATTCAAGTAAGTCATTTAAAATTTGGGGCGAATTTTCTTTAAGGGGGAGTGAGTGTCATGACCCTAATCATAGGCACCATTTTAGCACATGTTGAGCACGTGGGGATGGGGTTGTAGTATCTCATTTTATGCCTTTTATGCTACTTGTTGTATTTTATGTGCTTATTTTGATATTTGACAACTTATGTGATTTTAGGATGTTAATGAATTAATTTTAATTATATAAGGACTAAATGAAATAAATATGAAATGTGGTAGTGAAATTATAATATTTGAAATTTAAATAAAAGGTTATAAGTTTTGAGGTGCTTTTGTGTAAAGGTTGGAAGATAAGGGGTTTAGTTGTACTAATGTAAGTGTTGGAGGAGCTTTAGTGGGAATTGGCATGTTTATCCATGGAATTTAACTAAGAAGCTTCATTTTCAAATTTCTATCAGCTCTTCTCTTCTATAAAAATCCATGGAACCAAACCCTATCATTTCTTTCCAAAATTCCTAGCAAATTCAATTCCTTTTCGTTTCTCGATCCGATCGCATATTTATTGTTCGTGAAGTTGAGGAGATCGCATCTAGCCGGAAAAAGAATTCTTTATTTTCACATTATTACGGTAAGTTATTATGGTTTTCCATCAATAATTGTTCATTTAATGTGCAAGATTGAGATTGTTGTTGTATAAATGTTGTTTGTTATTTTGGGAGCAATTTTACTTGAGTTGGAAAGATAGTGGAATGATTTGGGCTGAATTTGGTTAGGATGTTGTTGTTAAGTTGAAAGGATAGTAGTATAATTGAAGTTTAAATGTTAATGGTTTAAAGGGAAGGTTGCATGTGGTTCTTGTTTATCTTACTTGGGTTGAAATGATTTATGGTGGAGTATATGGTGATATTGGCTTAGTGTTAAAGGTTTGAGGGTATAAAATTTCTACATGTTAGTTTGGACTCTTTTATTTGGGTTTAGAATGGATTGGAATAGGTTTTGAATGAGTGTAATGAAGTGAGGATATATTGGTTTGGTTGAGGTGGAAATGGTTGAATTATAATTGTTGTAAGTTATTATGATTTCTTTCAAATAATTGTTCATTGAAGGTTTAAGTTTGATTTTGTTGTTTTATAAATGTTGATTGATAATTTGGAGCATTTTCTTGAAGTTGGAATGTTGGTAGAATGAACTAGGTTATGGGGTGGTTGTTAAGGAAAGTTGATAGGAGTAAAATGGTTGTTTAAAGTTGAAATGGGTAAATGTTTGGATGCATGATCATTCGGAACTTGTTAGTGTGTTTTAGAAATGGATTAGGTATATATTGTTGCTTAGGTTTGAAATGGATGAGAAGGGTTGAATTGCATTGGCTGAAGTTGGGTTGTGGTTCGGAAGTTGAACAAGAAAGTGTATGAACAAAAAGGAGTAATGTTGCTGATTTTTTGGTGTTGCTGCCCTGTTTTTGAGTTTCTGGGCAAGGGCACGAGTCGTGCCCTGTGGCACGAGTCATGCCTTGCTGTCGTGCCATGAATTGGACGACTGAATCTGAGGGGGTATAAATGTGGCTTGAGTCGTGCCCTGCCTGTCACCTCTGAACCATTTTTCAAGCCTTAGAAACCTAATCTACCTAGTATATACTAGAACCCTCTTTGACTTTGATTAAAGTACAACACTTTAGCTATCCAATGGTGTCTTACTTGGTCAAAATGGATTTGAGGAAGGGATTTAAATATTATTCGGAATATGGCTGAAAGGCTTGATTTGCAACTTAACCAAAGTTATTCAAACTTGGTAATTTGATCTTGAACCTTTATGAAGGTTACTCAATGGTGTATAATGAATATGAAGAGCTTACTTGGGATGCATTGTGTTCATATTGGGTTACATATTCATGGTTGTTGGTTCATATAGTGTATGAAATACATGTTGCACTACTTTATTGGTTTGAGCATGAGTATTAATACCATATTGTTGGCTTGATATTATTCAATAGTGTTTAAAATGTAAGTTGCACTATTGAGATGGTTTAACATGAGTAATATTACCATGTTGTTATATTGATATACCGTTTGTGGATTTATTTTCAAGTATCTATTATGTGCTTGAATGTGTTTCAATCAGCTAATGTTTAGGGGTATAATGGAATATGATCAATTATGGAAATTGTTCTATAGGTGATCGGATTACATTATACCTGTGACTGTCCCCTGCTGTGGCCACAGTTTGGGGTTAATGCTTTTGTATTGAGCCAAAAGCCTTACAGATAGCTGCGATCTTATATGGTTCCCTGAAAAATGGGTCTTATAAGATGTGAATATGCCTAAGCAGTTCACAAATGAGTGGTGTTTTACTCCCAACGTTGTACGACTTATTGTACAGATGGGAAAGGTAAACCAAGGTAACGTAAGGTGTTTACCGCTTTTCCAATGTGTTATATGCACCTTGTTATGTGTTGCATTTTACTTGGCATATTGTTGCATTCATAATAGCTTATTGAGATTTATTCTTACCCCTTCTCCCTTTACCGTTTTAGATTGCACTGAGACAGGCGGACCAGGCCAGTAAGGACGAAAAGGAGTTTGTACTTGGTTCTTTTGGGATTGTCTGGGTATGTGTATGTTAGAGTGGGTTGTTGGGAGTTGTTATGAGCATTGCTCTTTTGGGAAGACAACTTGTATATTAAACTTCTTTTGTAAAACTTTATATTCGTGGTTGTTTTGTAATTAAACAGGTTGTCGTGTTCTTCCAAAGTTAGTTTATATCTTTCCTCCAAGTGGAGATGAATTGAGTTAGTTTTATAATTGAAATGTTAAAGTTGGGTTTCTTTTCAAGTTAAGTGAAACTTTTTAAATTCAGGTGGTTTTTGGGTTATAGTAAGGGGACTCTCCCGCTCGGGGCACGAGCTAGGTTCCGGGTCGGGGTCCTCACAGTTGGTACCAGAGCTCGGTTTAGAAGTCAAGGGTAGATGTCTAGTTTAATGGGGAGTGTGTGATAACTGACGACGAGTGTTTGATGCAGGAGTTTGTCCAATGGTGGGAAATGAAGATGGTCAACCTAGAGCACCGGAGAATGAGGGTAATGTCGGGGGAGGTGGAAATCCAAATGCAGAGATGATGAACATGTTCCGAGTCTTTCTACAAAGCATGGCAGCTCAAGGTCAAGCACAACAACATCAGGAGGGTCGACATGGGCATGGATTGAAGAAGTTTGTTAAGATGGCTCCACCGAGTTATAATGGGGATCCAGATCCGTTGAAGGCTGAAAGGTGGCTTGAAGCTATGAACAAGATATTTGCAGCGATGGAGAGTCCGGACGAAGAAAAATTGAGGTGTGTTGTTTTCAAATTGGAAGGACCCGCAGAGCATTGGTAGCATATTGTGAAGGGTAGTTGGGATCGTGACCACACGCCTCAGACATAGGAGAACTTTACTTGCAAGTTCAGAGATCACTTTATTCCAATGGTTACACGGGATAAGAAGGAGGTTGAATTCTTGAGGCTAGAGCAAGGGACGATGACAGTGGCCCAGTATTCTGCAAAGTTTACAGAGTTGGCAAGATATTGTCCTCATTTGCTACCAGAAGAAGAGAGAGGAGTTTACCGGTTCGTGAAAGGGTTGAGATTGGAGTTCAGGAAGCAGCTTTTGACGCACGACTTCACCGATTTCCAGGCAGTCGTGAATAGAGCATACCGAATTGAGAATGATATTGAAGAGCATCGGGGTAAATCCGAAGGTGGTAGTGGAAGTAAACTGAGGTTTCAAGGTCAAGGCTCCGGACAAGATCGAGGACAACTAAGGTTTCCAACTCCAGGGAGTGTACTAGGGGAGCATGTTACAGTTCCAGTGGCACATCCAGTATCCAATCAGTATGGGATTGTTTGCAACTTTTGCAAGAAGGTTGGGCACACAGAAGATAGGTGTTGAAATAATCAAGGTAAATGTATTGAATGTGGAGCATTAGGACATTTTAGGAGGAATTGTTCAAGGGTGCAGCAGAGACAAGCTTCGGGTAATGCGCAGCAAGGTGGCCAATCGAGGGGTGGTACCAAGAGAGATAATGAAGGAAAGCCAACATAGTAAGTTAAAGGTCGAGTCTTTGTTTTGGGTAGTGGGGGGTAGATCCCACAACAGTCATTAGAGGTATATTACCTATCTCGGGAGTTAAGGCTCGTATGCTTATAGATTCCAGTTTATCTCATTTATTTGTGGCATCGCATTTTGCTTTTACTTTGCATAAATTGCCTGAGATTTTATCTTATGTGTTGGAGGTTTCTACTCTTATAGGAGAGTACCTCGAATCTTTTTTGGTTTACCACGGTGGTGATGTGGTTATATGTGGGCATGTATTGCCTGTTGATTGGTATAGTTACCAATTCGTGATTTTGATGTTATACTTGTCCTGGATTGGTTAAATAGTTGTCGTGCATTGGTAGACTGTCGTATGAAGCGAGTCTCCTTTTCTATGCCTGATTTTCATATGTTTGTGTTGATAAGGATAAGTCTTTAATTGGTGTTCATGTTATATTTTCATTAAAGGCCGAAAGTGATTGTATAAAGGGTGTGAAGGTTAATTGACTTATGTGTTAGACTCGAGTAAGGAGTCACCCGAAATATCTCATGTAATGGTGGTGAGTGAGTTGTAGATGTGTTTTTAGCAGAGTATTGTATGCCTCCAGATAGGGAAGTGAAATTCTGTATGGATTTAATGCCAGGTTTATTGCCGATATCAAAAGCATCTTATAGAACGGAATCGACTGTGTTTATGGATAAGATAAATAGAATTTTTAAACATTACCTTGATAGCTTTGTGGTAGTTTTATTAATGACATTTTGAGTTATCCAAAGTCCCGGGAAGATCATAAAAATCATTTACAAATGGTGTTACCTGTTCTTAGTGAGAAGCAATTGTTTGTGAAGTTTAGCAAGTATGAGTTTTGACTCGAGAAGATTTCATTTTGGGTAATAGTAGATAGATTTACTAGGTTGGCTCAATTTTTATCTATGTCTATGTTGAGGAAATATCTCTAGGATCCTCCATATGAATTGAGTTCTCCTCCCGAGGATATTCAGGCTGATATGACTTGGGTGGAGCAGCCGTTGAGGATATTAGAATCACAAGTTCGGGAGCTTAGAACTAGGAGTATTCTGGTTGTGAAAATATCATGGGAGAATTATATCATTGAGGAAGCCACTTGGAAGTTGGATTCGGAGATGAGTGAGAAGTATCTATTGTTGTTCGAGCATTCAAGTAAGTCATTTAAAATTCGGGGCGAATTTTCTTTAAGGGGGAGTGAGTGTCACGACCCTAATCATAGGAACCATTTTAGCACATGTTGAGCACGTGGGGTTGGGGTTGTCGTATCCCATTTTATGCCTTTTATGGTACTTATTGGATTTTATGTGCTTATTTTGATATTTGACAATTATGTGATTTTAGGATGTTAATGAATTAATTTTAATTATATAAGGACTAAATGAAATAAATATGAAATGTGGTAGTGAAATTATAATATTTTAAATTTAAATAAAAGGTTATAAGTTTTGAGGTGCTTTTGTGTAAAGGTTGGAAGATAAGGGGTTTAGTTGTACTAATGTAAGTGTTGGACGAGCTTTAGTAGGAATTGGCATGTTTATCCATGGAATTTAACTAAGAAGCTTCATTTTAAAATTTCTATCATCTCTTCTCTTCTCTAAAAGTCCATGAAACCAAACCCTATCATTTCTTTCCAAAATTCCTAGCAAATTCAATTTCTTTTCGTTTCTCAATCCGATCGCATATTATTGTTCGTGAAGCTGAGGAGATCGCATCTAGCCGGAAAAAGAATTATTTATTTTTTCATTATTCTGGTAAGTTATTATGATTTTCCTTCAATAATTGTTCATTTAATGTGCAAGATTGAGATTGTTGTATAAATGTTGTTTGTTATTTTGGGAGCAATTTTACTTGAGTTGGAAAGATAGTGGAATGATTTGGGCTGAAGTTGGTTAGGATGTTGTTGTTAAGTTGAAAGGATAGTAGTATAATTGAAGTTTAAATGTTAATGGTTTAAAGGGAAGGTTGCATGTGGTTCTTGTTCATCTTACTTGGGTTGAAATGATTTATGGAGGAGTATATGGTGCTATTGGCTTAGTGTTAAAGGTTTGAGGGTATAAAATTTCTACATGTTAGTTTGGACCATTTTATTTGGGTTTAGAATGGATTGGAATAGGTTTTAAATGAGTGTAATGAAGTGAGGATATATTGGTTTGGTTGAGGTGGAAATGGTTGAATTATAATTGTTGTAAGTTATTATGATTTCTTTCAAATAATTGTTCATTGAAGGTTTAAGTTTGATTTTGTTGTTTTATAAATGTTGATTGATAATTTGGAGCATTTTCTTGAAGTTGGAATGTAAGTAGAATGACCTAGGTTATGGGGTGGTTGTTAAGGAAAGTTTATAGGAGTAAAATGGTTGTTTAAAGTTGAAATGGGTAAATGTTTGGATGCATGATCATTTGGAACTTGTTAGTGTGTTTTAGAAATGGATTGGGTATATATTGCTTAGGTTTGAAATGAATGAGAAGGGTTGAATTGCGTTGGCTGATGTTGGGTTGTGGTTCTGAAGTTGAACAAGAAAGTGTATGACCAAAAAGGAGTAATGTTGCTGATTTTCTGGTGTTGCTGCCCTATTTTTGAGTTTCTGGGCAAGGGCACGAGTCGTGCCCTGTGGCACGATTCGTGCCTTGCTGTCATGCCTTGTCGTGCCATGAATTGGAGGACTGAATCTGAGGGGGTATAAATGTGGCACGAGTCTTACCCTGGGGCACGAGTCGTGCCCCGCCTGTCACCTCGAACCAATTTTCAAGCCTTAGAAATCTAATCTACCTAGTATATACTAGAACCCTCTTTGAGTTTGATTAAAGTACAACACTTTAGCTATCCAATGGTGTCTTACTTGGTCAAAATGGATTTGAGGAAGGGGTTTAAATATTGTTCAGAATATGGTTGAAAAGTTTGATTTGCAACTTAACCAAAGTTATTCAAACTTGGTAATTTGATCTTGAACCTTTATGAAGGTTACTCAATGGTGTATAATCAATTTGAAGAGTTTACTTGGGATGCATTGTGTTCATATTGGGTTACATATTCATGGTTGTTGGTTCATATAGTGTATGAAATACATGTTGCACTACTTTATTGGTTTGAGCATGAATATTAATACCATGTTGTTGGCTTGATATTATTCAATAGTGTTTAAAATGTAAGTTGCACTATTGAGATGGTTTAACATAAGTAATATTACCATGTTGTTATATTGATATCCCGATTGTGAATTTATTTTCAAGTATCTATTATGTGCTTGAATGTGTTTCAATCAGCTGATGTTTAGGGGTATAATGGAATACGATCAATTATGGAAATTGTTCTATAAGGTGATCGGATTACATTATACCTGTGACTGTCCCCTGTTGTGGCCATAGTTTGGGGTTAATGCTTCTGTATTGAGTCAAAAGCCTTGCAGATAGCTGCGATCTTATATGGTTTCCTGAAAAATGGGTCTTTTAAGATGTGAATATGCCTAAGCAGTTCACAAATGAGTGGAGTTTTACTCCCAACGTTGTACGACTTATTGTTCAGATGGAAAAGGTAAACCAAGGTAACGTAAGGTGTTTACCGCTTTACTAATGTGTTATATGCACCTTGTTATGTGTTGCATTTTACTTGGCATATTGTTGCATTCATAATAGCTTATTGAGATTTATTCTCACCACTTCTCTCTTTACTGTTTTAGAACGCACTGAGACAGGCGGATCAGGCTAGTAAGGACGGAAAGGAGTTTGTACTTGGTTCTTTTGGGATTTTCTGGGTATGTGTATGTTAGAGTGGGTTGTTGGGATTTTTTGTAAGCATTGCTCTTTTGGGAAGATAACTTGTATATTAAACTTCTTTTGTAAAACTTTATATTCGTGATTGTTTTGTAATTAAACAGGTTGTCGTGTTCTTTCAAAGTTAGTTTATATCTTTCCTCCAAGTGGAGATGAATTGAGTTAGTTTTATAATTGAAATTTTAAAGTTGGGTTTCTTTTCAAGTTAAGTGAATGTTTTTAAATTCAGGTGGTTTTTGGGTTATAGTAAGGGGACTCTCCCGCTCGGGGGCACGAGGTAGGAATTCCTGTCCTGGTCCCCAGAGACCCTGCCCCGCAGAGGCCAAATGCAGTTGGACTTAGATGTCTCACTGTGTGGATCCTTAGTTAGACCGCACTCTCATTGTGTAATTTTTTTGTCTAACTCTTTTTACTTAGTTTTTTTTTGCAACCTTGTAATTTTCTTTCCTCACCCTATACCTATAAATCTCAAACCTCTTAGAAGGTAGTAATGAAAATTGCATCATGATTGATTCCAAAAGCCTTTTTCACTAAAGCTACTCTTCGCTTGTAGAACAATGAATATATTGGTTTAAACCTCATTCATATACTTAAACTTAAAAATCATTTTTGAAATTGAAGTATAAGCATTCAAATTTAAACCGCATATTTAAACAAAAATTCATATCTTTTATGTATGCACTCGAATGCATTTCTATACTTTCAACTTGTAACTCTTTCATCTTTAAATAGTATAGAAATCTATAACTTAGGCTAGTGTGTGCATT